>PVJC01027204.1:0-23444 GCA_004026665.1 Murina feae | reverse complement strand
TCCTGAGCACACTACACACGGATCCTGAGCACACTACACACGGATCCTGAGCACACTACACGTGGATCCTGAGCACACTACACGCGGATCCTGAGCACGTTACACATGGATCCTGAGCACGTTACACGCGGATCCTGAGCACACTACACGCGGATCCTGAGCACGTTACACGCGGATCCTGAGCACGTTACACGCGGATCCTGAGCACGTTACACGCGGATCCTGAGCACATTTCTGTAGCAAACTGCTCACTGGCGAGAAGATGACTTCAGACACTGGTGGCTGCATCCTCTGGCCAGAGCTCAGCCAGGAAGTGGGAGGAGGAGGAGGCAGGAAGTTCCTGAGCACAAGCCTTTCTCTTTCCGCCTGGACCCGCCCCCACTGGGCCGGCCCTGCTCTCCTGTCTCTGCTCCATTTCACTCGCCCAGCAGGCAGCCCAGCAGGCCTCCTGCAGCGGGGAACGCCCACTGTCCACTTGGAAAACCGCCGGTCACTCGGAGTGTGTGCAGAGGACAGGCTCGCTGCCTCGTTTACAGGTGATGCAATTGGCAGCCAGCTCTCAGGTCGCCCCACAACCAAGGCTCAGAGGACTTTGCTCTGCTCCTTATCGGCTGCGTCTGGAACTCATGAGCAGTGTCTGCTCCCAGGGCCGGGGGACCCATCCCGCAATCAAGCCGAGGAAGGACATGGTGGTGGGCAGCAGGAGGGGTGGGTCTCTGTCACCCCCAGGGACCCGGGACCCCAGTGGTGGCTGCTGGGCGCCGCACGCTCAGCGAGAAAGCCGGCGGCGTCCGTCCAGAGGCGCAGAACCGCGAGGAGCTGAGTTCTGTGCGAATGTGCATCCGCCTGGTGCAACCCCACAACTGAACAGCTAAAAGTCCTGCTCCAGGTCTATTTGAAAGTCACAGGTTTCTGGAACTTGAGCCCCAAGTTATTAGAGTGAAAAGGAAGAGACTGAGATGCGATTCACACTTCCCAGAAACTGCCTCCGTCCAGATTACGTGCAGAGAAGCCCAAACACGATGAGATCTGAGGCTCTGAGGCGTCACGATGCGGAAACAACGTAACCGGTGTCACTGGGACTGTACCTCATGTACACGTCACACACAGACACCGTAACAGTGACTAACAGAGTAAACATGTCTACACACGTGTACACGGGAACGGGCTCTGTAAACAACAGGAAGAGCCAGAGGACTGCCCTGCCGACAGCGGGACCCGGAAATGTCCCTTCCTCCCACGTGAAAGCAGAGGGAAAAGAGTTTTTAATTGTAAAGTTACCAAAATTAGATGTAAACTATATTCAAAACGGCTCTCCAAGTAGATTTACTGAACACGCACACGCTAACTACTTCGCCCTAATTTATTTCCTCCACTTTGCAAAATACTACTCTCCCAGCAGTTACATGTTTAAAAAATATTTTCTCATCATTTACTATCAGTTAACAAATATGACTTTTCTCTTTCCTAAGCCTTCATTGCTTTCTATTTGTGCTTTCTTTATAGTTGGTACCCAGGTTTAAAATTCCATGACTTTGTAAATTCAAAAAAATGAATTGTTTCAGTAATTAAAATAAATATAGCCACAAAAAATACGTTTCAAATTAAGTTGGGAAGTTGCTAGAGTGTGAAGGGAGCCCAGACATCACGAGAGCCGACCTCTTCTTGTCACAGGGGAGGAAGTGAGGCCCAGGGGACCTGGTCTGCACCCCGCCCCCCACACTTTCCCTCCATCAACCTCAAAACAATGGGGATCCAGCGCTCTAGGGCCGCACTGCCGCTGCCTTCCCGGGCCGCAGGCTAACAACAGGGCCTTGATCCCCCTCGTTTGTTTACTGAGTGCCTCTGCACCTCACCTACTCACCGCCACTCCCATTTCCCAGAGGGGAAAGTGGAGGTGCAGAGGCAGGGCCTCCCTGGGCCAAGGGCGGGAAGGGCTGGCGGGCTGACTCCTGGGCCCGGCTCCTGATCACATCCCTGCGCCGCGTGCCCACTGAGGCGGTCAACCCAGCAGCCAAGCCAGGCAGGACCATGCTGGGCTGAGGGGCTGCCCGCACGCTGCCCCACGGTTCCCAGGCTGCCGGGCGACAGGCCTAGCCCCGGCCCGCACCCTGGCTGCCCACACCAGCCGGGCAGCCCTTCTCCGGGCCTCCTGACCCACTTCCGAGTGCCCTGAGGTTACCTGACAGCGACAAAGGCTTTCTTCTGTCCTCAGTGGGGACACCTGGGGGCCGGCCAGTGGAGCACCGAGGCGGCAGGAAGCGCTGTGTTCGCTGACTTGAGCCAGGAGCCGACCCAGGAGGGTCCAGCCGCCTGCTCCCTGCGCTCCTCCAGGTCCCCCCCGCCCCAGCCCTCGCCACGCCCCCACCCCGAGGCCACGAAACTGCTGGCCCCTTTCCCCTGCTGACCTTTCCACATTCCTCAGGGCCTGGCAGGCCCCAGCTTCCCTCCCAGGAAGTGCTGCCTCCGCCTGTCCTGTCCCAGGGGGCTGGCCCTCTGTCCGGGCATCATGGAGCCCTGCCTGCATCCTTCGCAGGCCTCCTCGGGGGCTGGGCCTCTGCCCGGTCTGCAGTGATGGCAGCTCTGACGCTGGGCACCCACCATGGCATGTGCTTCTCTACCCAGAGCAGATGGAAGAGATGAGAAACCTCGCACCTGAAGTGCTTTTTCCTACAGCTGGCCAGCTGGTCAGCCCTGGGCCTCTGCCCATGGCCCGGGGTGCAAGGCCAGCTAGGCCAGCTCCGTCAGCTCGCTAGGCCAGAGCTGAGGTGGCCTGGGGCTATTCTGACCAGAGCCACACTCTGCTTGGCACCAAAGTACTACCCTGAGGCCACAGCTCTGAAATGTGAGCACAAAGAGCAGGGAACCCACCCGCTCAGGCCCCTGCATTAGAGACAGCACAGCACAGCACAGCACGGCGGGGCCACGCGTGTCCCAGAGAGAAGAACCCACTAAAGCTCTTGGAGGAAAAGAAGGGCGAATAGGGAGTGATGGGTGAGGGGGACCAAGGGCGGCCAGCGAGTCTCTGCCCCTCGCTCTCTATGAGGAGGGTCTCTGAGGCCGAACACAGCCAGCCCCCATCCTTGACACCCCCGCCCCCACAGTGGAGAAAGCCAGTGCAGGAAGTCAGAGCAAAGCTTCCAGCACAGATGCCCACAGACCAGCACGGGAAGAAGACCGCCCGCTCGCCACGTGGAGCCGTCAGGATGCGCTGTGCAGTGAAGCCCAAACCTGGGAAACACCAGGACGAAACCGCAGGGAGCTGGCTCTCACGCCAGAGAAAACGGGACCGGCCGGCACTTTTTAGGACCATGGCCATGTGACCGCATCTCGGATGCGTGTCCTTTGACTCCGCAATTCCATTTCTGAACATTTTACAGCATGATCTCTGACAACACACACGCCATGGGAGTCCCCGACGCCGAGTGTAACAACTGAGAACACATAGCATAAATGTCTAAAACCAGGAAACTGGCTCAGGAGCCGCCAAACAGTGGAATACTACGCAGCCACGAAAAGGAGAGCTCTACACCAGGCACCAAACCACCACCAGGACGGCTGAGAAGCAAGCAGCTCCCAGCAGGCTGCACAGTACAATCTTCCTGTAGAAGACGAAGACGTACATTGAAAAATAACTGCTGCTGCTTTCAGGATTGAGCCATCGTTTCATGACGTTTTACCCTATGAATTCTGAACCCCACACACATACGGGCTTTGTGTAATGGCATGGAGGTGCGTTGACCCAGAGTAACTGAAACATTCTCAATATTCAAAGTAAACTTAAGTGAAAACGCTCACGCTTTTCCAGGTATATTAACCTCTACAGTAATCTAGCACGCCTGCAAAAATCCCAGGTTCAATGAAAGTAATGTGAGTGATTGCCAAGGAGAACAGGAACAGCAGAAACCCAGGCAGGGAGGGACGAGGCAGCCAATCAGAGGAAAAGAAAGGAATGTGACACCTTTGTCTCAAAACATCACTTTGAGCGCAGAGACACTAAGTGCAAGCAGCATCTTATTAAACCCACAGGGACCAAAACACTTGGCACGAAGCTGGCGATGCTGCCTGACTCCTCCCAGTGCCACCAGGAGAAGGCAGGACATTCCTGGTGACCAATTACCAAGTTTCTAAAGAGCATAACATGGCCAACAGATAAAGCCACACACGTTTCCATGTACACAACCCACAGGTGTTTGACGATCAGCGCCACTCGTGTCCCCAAGGCCAGAGGAGCCGCTCCCCCAGGTCAGCCAGGCGTCTGCTCCTCCAGGAGTGAAACGCTCTCAGCACCCGTGCTGCAGGCCTCCCTGCCCAGCTCTCCGGCGGGAGAAATGGGACAACCCTGGACGGAGCCTCGGTTGCCATTAAAAAAGTCGCTGGCACACGGGATCTCACTCCTTTTATCAACAAGGAACCCAAGAGGCAGTGCTGGCAAGTGCTGTGACGTGGCCACGCAGAACCCTGAGGCTGTGCCGGTGTGTGAACTGCGGCCAACGCCAGGTGGCCCCCGTCCTCTCTCCAGGCTCCCAGGGCCGCGCCCATGGCCAGCCCTTCTCATGGCTGCTGCCTCCCAGGGCACTGCACGCAAGGCTGCAAGAACACTCCCCGGAGGTGTCCGCGCGGCTGAGCCCGCCCCGGGAGCCCAGGTCCGAGGGGAAAATCAGGGAACTTCAGAGCTGGGTCTGGTTACAGCCCTGGCGGCCAGGGATCCCTGCCCAGCGCTGAGCTCGGTTACCAGTGCCTAGGCTCTCGGCTCCTCGGGCTCCTGGAACCTAATGCAGTGCTCGCCCAGCAAATCCTTGCTTTTTAAAAAATATATATTTTCACTGTTTTCAGAGAGGTAGGGAGAGAGAGAGAAGCAACAATGATGAGAGAGAATCATGGATCGGCTGCCTCCTGCACACCCCACACGGGGACCGAGCCCACAGTTTGGGCAGGTGCCCTGACCAGGAATTGAACCCTGACCTTCTGGTTCATAGGTCGACACTCAGCCCGAGCCACACCAGCCAAGCAAAAATCCTTGTGTTAATGCCAATGCGAATTCTACTTGTCCCAAATGGAATGACTGTCGGGAACAAGTTAATACATTTGGGGTGAAGCACAGCGATTAGGGCAGGATCCTAATGAGGCCTGAAGTTTACGCCACGTTCTGAGGACTTGACAGAAGGAATCGTCACACTAAGGCTAACACCTGGTGCCTTTTCGTGTGTATGGGTACACACACACGCACACGTACACGCACGCTCAGCTCCAGGTGACTGACCCACAGCGCGCTGTTCCCTCCACGCCTGGCCCGTCCGCCCTTGTGGGAGGCACCAGCGTGTCTACCAGCCAGGCCTTCCCGGGCCTCTAGCCGCAGGAACCTGGAAGCGCTGACTGCCTAGGCTTTCCCGAGGACGAAGGGGAAGAACAGATGGCCCACCACGTGCACTTGCCAGGTTGCCAGCACCTCATCCACTTAGTCAACAGGTATTTGCTGAGTGTTGCTCGGTGTCAGGTATCCTGCCAGACGCTGGGTCCTCCTCACCCTCGGGCGCTGCCCCCTCGGGTCTCAGTGTCTGGGAAGGGTGTGAGATAACCTGAAAAGTCACCCCAGTGAGCTGAGATGCAATGATGAGAGCTGACTGGGGAGTGTTCCCCACCGAGGGTGTGGGCGTGCAAAGGCCCGGTGGTAGGTGGTGTTGCTGTCTGAGGACCTGAAAGAGAACCATCCAGTGGGAGCAGGGGTGCGTGTGGTCAGAGCTGGGGCAGGCAGGGGCCAGGCCACGGGGACTCCCCAGGCACGTCACAGATTCTCTGGGCTTTTCCAAATGGAAACACGGGGAAGTTTTAAAGTTAAATTACTACATTGACCAATTTTTAAAGGCTAACTTCTTTTTCCAGAGGAAAATTACTAGAACCAGATTTACTTTTTTAAATGATGACTTTGGCTATCAACATGGAGAACAGTCTGGAAGGGCAACAGGGGGCAGCGAGTGGGTCGCAGACCACACGCCCACGAGGCCCAGAAGCCTCCACGAGGGCCATGCCAAAGGCATCGCTGAGACTGGTGGGGGCAGAGGAGCTGTCTTCTCACGTTATCGTCTAGGAGGACGAGGGCGCGAGGAAGGGTGGTCAGGCTCACACACGTGAAGGGCCCACCTTCAGCCCAAACACCAGACGCTTTGCAGCAGCAGAGCCTCCGTTCCCAGCCCCTGACCGTCCAGCACAGCTCCAGCCGCACTCAGGTGCTGAACCAGCAAAGTCTCACTTTATAAAACCAGTCAATGTCACCACTCCTACTCCTTGGCAAGTGCTCACACCGAGCAAGCGCCCAGACTCCTGGGAACAGGCCTTGCCTGGCGCCTGAGCAGACCCGCATGGAGCACACCAGTGGCTACTGCCGCCCTTAGACCCACTGGCTTTAAAATGGCACCTGGAGGAAACGAGTCCATCCCAACACCCTCGGCACCTGGTACCCTTCCAGGGGCCAGACTCCGCCCGGGGGTCAGTGAGGACAGCGAGGATGCTGGAAGGGGGCTCGGTGGTGTAGCAGTTAAAGGACCATATCTGTGGTCAGGAGTGAAGCCTCCGCCACCTCCAGCACCCTCTGCCCTCGCCCACACCCTCACCATCATGCTGCCGTGTGCCAAGCGCTGTGCCAGCAGCGGGGCCTCCTCCAGCCACCAGGAGACCTGGGTCCATGAGGAATTCCCAGGTGGCAGTCCTTTCAGGAAAAGGCGCTCGCTGGGCCTCGAGCACCCTCGGCTCCTGCCCCTGCACCCCAACCTACGAAACTGCCTGCGCAGCTGATGCTCAGCTCCTCCACCCCCAGAACCCGAGCCCCAAAAGGCAGGAGCCAGTGAGCAGAGCCGGGCCACCCGCTGTGTCTTACCCTGGAGCTCACTTTGTTTCTTCGTGTTGCTCTCAACCAGCAGAGCTGGTTTCTCCTAAGATAGATTTAAAACCAGCGATGGCAGGCGCTGAGCTTCCTGCCCCCCACGCCCCACTTTTGCTTCTCTCTTCCCTGTGCTTCCTGTGGGTTTAAGGGCACAGGCAGAGGTGGGGGAAACGACCTGCTACCGAGACTGCTGCTTGCATCCAGCGGAAACGAAGCCCTGACCCAGTCTGTCCCAGGAACAAGGAGGCCAGAGGCAGAGCCAATACCAGGGGGCCAAGCGGAGGCAGAGAGGAGCACAGCCCCCTCCACCACTACCCTGGGGGATCTGACTCCGAGCGTCCAAGCGCACGTGTCTACCCTGGGGGGTGCCCTGTGTCGCCGCACTGGACTGCACTGGACGTGGGGTCGTATGTAACACGAGTTCGTCCAGTGGCCTACCAACAGGGCGGGGCTCTGCGGTGCTTCCCCTCCTCAAGCAGACAGGCCTTGCAGAGGCTACACGCTGGGCGAAGGGTCTGAAGCAGACCCGCGGCAGGCAGCCCGGGAGCCTTCTCTCCACGTCTCCCACCAACGGGAATCAGCAGGAGGGAGACGGCTGCCAGGCGCCTCGCCCACTGCGCTCTCCCCGGCCGCCAGGAGGCGGCGAGGCTGCCTGCACTGTGCAGCCGGGCCCCAGGCGCCGGGGCTGGCACTGGCCCCGCAGAGAAACCTGCCAGCTTATTACAGGACAACTTCCGCCTCGAAGGCCTGTTAGTCTGGTTATTAATTTGAAAAGGAAATGGAGGCAGCAAAGAGTGGCGGGGAGAGGGGTCCGCGCAGCCAGGACCTGAGTGAGCCCCGCTGGTGGGCTGTTCCCGCCTCAAAACGCAATCAGGGTGCAGCGGGGGTGAAGACGGGGAAGGAGGCCTTGGAGAAGCCACTGAACACCCTCCTGCTCCCTCCGCGGCGTGGGCCCCAGCTGTGCCCTCCTCTCGCCCCTGGAAGGGGTCACTCCTGTCGTGTTTAAAACGTCCTGAAGTCTTTCTGAGAGAGGACGCGGGGTCATCCTTCCCCGTTCCTCCCGTGAACCTGCCGCCGTTCCCTGCTCCGCGCTGTCTAACCTCGCCTCAGGGTGTGAGGCGGCCAGGACGGAGGACACACTGGGCCTCAGGACAGACCTGGTCAGGCTGACACCCGCGAGGCGAAGCAACACAGGTGAGAGGCGGCCGCGGCTGCAGGGCTCCGCGAGGGCCGGTCACTTTCCCACGCCACCGCGCCCATGCCTCTCACCGGAACGGAGGCGGCAAAACGCAACAGCTGTACTTTCTCCCTCGGAGTACTGAGCGCCCCGTTTTCCCCTCAGGGGACCCGTCCCGGGAACTGCCTGGCCACCCCGTCATTGCTCCTGGCAGCTGGGCCAGCAGGCCTCTCCGACGCCAGGCAAGCTGCAGCTGGCCCCGCTCGGCGGGAGGGGCCGCGCCTCCTTCCCTATGTGGCAACCTTCCTGCCACAGGTCACAGGTCGGACGGTGTCTGAGACGGTGTCTGAGAAGGCGCCCTCTGCTCCAGGAGCCGGAGGCCGGAGGACCGTCCGCCGAGAGGGGGGCTGCTTCCTGCCCTGTGCCTCGCGGAGTGGAGCTGCTGTGCCCGTGGAAATCACGCAGGGAGGAATGCCGGCGAACCAGTCCCCTTGCCAGCATCAGATAGGGAAGGAAAACAAACGCTGGCAGCACCACCAGCTCTCGTTTCTCTTTCAGAATCATATTTAATAAGGTTAATCTCTCCCTACCTGGTTCAAAACAGCACTCGGAGACCATTCACAGCTACAAAACCCACACGTTCCGTGGAAGGCTCGCTCTCGCCACACTGCTTCTGTTATCTTACAGGTCACCAACCTAACGTCAACGTTGTCTATTCTAGGTAACGCTGTTTCTCTACCTCCTTTAGTAAAAACAAAAGGTTGGCTTAAAAAAAAAAAATCACTACATTGTGTATTTTTAGCCTCGCAGTAGCAGCATCTAACAGGAAGCAAAAGCTGAGTGCCTTGAGGTATAAAGCAGCTATAAAGCAGCCTACGGGACAGCTTCAGTTTTAAACAAAAACCAACATTTACAAGCGCAGACACCTCCTCCGCTCCTGGGGCGGGGAACTGATAGCCAGGCTTTTTTTGTTACAAAAATAGGATGGAGTAATTATATCCACCAAACTCACAATAGCCTGCTCACTGGAGACTAACACTGTAATTTTTCTTCAAAGACAGCGCACTGGAAGGAAAAAGCCCCTAATTCTGTAAAATAAGGAAAAATTCCAAACCCTCGGGCGCCACTTACAGGCACAAAGCCTCCCCTGACTTTAGCTGCGATCTGGAGGACAGGAGACGGGAGCCTTCTATTTTTAACACGAGTGTTCCTTACGCCACTTCTGCCTCACCAAGGCACTTCCTACACCTTCAGGGTCTACATCCAAGAGACACACGGAAGGATATACGGGGTGGAAGGTCCCAGAGCTCCCCGGAGACAGGGGGTCCCCAGGCCCGTCCTCCTGCTGCGACACCAAACGGTCAGTGGGTCGGGTTTCCCTCCTGGAAGCATGAATGCAACTAACTGTCAAGAAAATTAAGATGCAGAGTCCACCTGGGATTGCACCGAGCCGCTCACAGTGCAAGTGTCCACACGGACAGGTCCAAGTGGACCTCAGCCCTCCGACCAGGAGCGCGGGTGGGCGGGGAGGCTGCTGGAGAGAAAACCTTTCCCCGCAAATGACACCTTCATGGGGGGACAGTCGGGGCGCCCGCGCCCGCACGCTGGCGAGTGAAATTCACTCCTAAAAGGCGACGACGCGGACCAGGGACGATGCACCGCGAGCACCGAGGGCCCAGCGCGACCACAGGTGCAGACACTGACCCGGACGCCCACCGACCGCGCCTGCGAGCAGCGTCTCCCATGGGCAGGCACCGCGATCAGAGTCTTCACCGAAGCTCCGAGGCGGCTGGTTGCTTTCAAAGCATCGCCCCGCGACGCCCCGCCCCATCCGCACGGATCGGGGAGCGCACGGACCCCGCGGAGGGTGCGCCGTCCTCGGAGCGGTGCGCGCGGCGCCCGGTGACCATGCTTTCGGGGCTGGGGCTGGGGCGCGCGCGGTCAGCCTCCGGTAAACCTCAAAGAAGGTCCACGTCTCCCTGCGGGCGAACCGCGGCCAGAGGTCGCCCGGTGCAGCCCGGGACGCTCGGTAACGGACAGCGCTGCTCGAGGAGGGGCGGCCCCAAACGCCCGGACGCGCGGTGCACGCCCGCTCAGGCCCCGGGGCCCGGTGTCTGCACAGGGACCCCGGGTGCGAGCTCCCTGCCTGGCGCACGGGCCGTCCCAGCGGCTGCCCGGCCCGGGGTCCCCGCTTCAAGGACCCGGAAAGGCGGACGCACGCGGCCCGCCGGGTCGCTCTGGTTCTCATGGTGCAGCCGCGTCCCGGGAGCCGCCGGCGCCCGCGTCCGGAACCAGGGCCGGTCCCGCGGCCGTGACAGGCGCCCCCGCGCCTCCCCCGAGGCCGGGCCCGTGTCCGCCCAGGGTTGGCCGGTCCCGGTGGCGGGCCTCCCGCTGCCCCTGCGCCCCCGGGACACCGCTGGGAGGGGATCCCCGACCCCCCCGCCCCCGCGAACAATCGCGGATCCGGACGCGGAGGGCGCGCAGCCCCGCGTCCGTGCGCCCGGTCCCGTCCCCGCCCCGCGCCCTGTCCCGCCCGCGGCTCACCCGGCGGCTGTAGGCGGCGGCTCCGCGGGCTCGGTCCCTGCGGCGCTTGGCTCTCTGCGGTCCCCCGGCTCCAGGGCTTGGGCGCCCGCGCGGCTGGCGGCTCCGGGGGGCGGCGGATCGGGCACGGGCTGCGCAGCGCTGCCGCCCGCGGGCTCGGGCGCCGGGGACGGGGACCGGGGCGGGGACCGGGCCGGCGGCGCGTCCAGCTCCACGCTCCGCACCTTGCGCAGCTGCCGCCGCCGCCAGTCCGCGCCCCGCGCCCCGCCCGCCTGCAGGGACCCTCCGCCCGCCTCCGCGCCCGCCAGTCCCGACGACGACGCGCGAGTCCCCGCCGCCGCCGCCATTTTCTGTCGCGGCCGCGTCCGCCAGGCGGAGGGCGGGGCGCGGGGCGGGGCCGAGCGGCGGGGCGCGGGCCTTCTGCGCAGCCGCGGTGGGAGGGAGCGCGGCCCCGGCCGGGACGCAGGCGCGAGGGGCGGGGCTTCGGGGGCGGGGCTTCAGGGCCGGAACAGGTCGTAGGTCGGGGGACGCCGCGCGGGGTCGGGGACATCGGGGTTCCGGGGACCCGCAAGGTTACAGGAGACGCACGTGCACGCGGGCCGGGGCGCCGGAGCGGGGACCCCGGGGTCAGGGGCGGGAGCGCAGGTGCAGGGGACGCCGTGCGCGCCGCCGCCCGTTGGTCCGGCCGCCCCGCGACGGGACTGCGCTCGGACGCGGTGCGCGCGGGGCCGCCGGCGACGTGTCGCCTTCGCCATCCGCTCCAGGTGGACCAGCCCCCCTGCCCGCCCCCCCCAACACCTCCCTCGCCTGCGCGGACCCCGGGGCTGTGTGTTGGGTCCTGGAGCCCCGAGTCCGCCGGCCCGCCCCGCCCGGAGCTGCAGTCAACTTCCCGGCCGGGACCCAGCGCGGCCATGAGTCTAGGGCCAGAGCCGCCCGCGGCGGGAGACACCTGCCCGGTGCGCGCGGCGCCAGCGGAGGGACGAAGCGGGAAGGGGCCAGGCGCTCTCTGCTGGTCTCCCCCGCCCGCCACGTCCCTGCGCCCCGCCCCGCGGGCCACTCGCTAGCCCCCGGGGGAGGGGGAGGGGCGCCGGGTGCGGGGCGGAGAGGATCCGGGTTTCCACCTTCTCCGGGCGCGTTCCTGCTTCCCGTCCCCCCACCACCACCTCCCGCCACCCCCGACTCCCGCGACACCCCTAGGCGGCGGGGGCGGGTTCCCCTGGGCTGGGGGGGCGCTGCGCTGCCCACGAGCGAACCGTCCGCAGCGTGTTGGGGTTAGACGGACGCCCGGTCCCGGCGTGCTCGGCTCCGAGGGGGCGGGTCCCCCAGGGCCCCTCGGCGCCCAGCGTTCCTCTCGGTCTCGCATGTGCGTCTCCCCCACACGTGCCCGCAGGCGCGTCCGGGAAGTTTAGGGGCTTCGGGACCCACGCGTGTCCTCCCGCCCGAGCGCGGCCCGCCAAGCCCCGGGGAGCGACCCTCCCCTTAGTTGACTCCTGGGGACCCAGAGCGCGCGGCACCTGCGCCCCAGAGGACGGGGCGCCCCCCCTCCCGCCTTTCACGGTTCTGCAAAGCTACGTGCTCTCCTCCCACGCGCGGCGGGGTTCCCTGACCTCCGTCCACGGCTCCGCGCGGGTCTTCTGCCTGTTTCTGGGGCTTTGAGCCATTTTCTCCGTCATCTTTTATGCAAACATTTGGGGTCATGTTGCACCTGACACTGAACATAAAATGTAAGAGAAAAATAAAGGCCCTGACCGGTTTGGCTCAGTGGAATAGGGCTCGGCCTGCAGACTCGAAGGTCCCGGGTTCGATTCTGGTCAAGGGCATGTACCTTGGTTTCGGGCACATCCCCAGTGTGGGGTGTGCAGGAGGCAGCTGATCCATGTTTCTCTCATCGATGTTTCTATTTCTAACTCTCCCTCTCCCCTCCTCTCTGTAAAAAGTCAATAAAAATATTTTTTAAAAAAGAAAGGAAAATACAGGACACGCCTGACCTGGATGTTGTTGCTCTGCAGTCGGATCCGCCGGGCCCCTCAGCGGGCCCTGGAGCTTGGCTCCTGGTCTGTGTCCTTTCCCAACGTGTGTGCCCAGCTGCCTGCGCCCATTTCATTTTTAAAAAATAGATTTTTATTGATTTCGAGGAGGAAGGGAGAGGGGGAGAGAGAAACGTCAATGATAGCAGAGAATCATTGTCCGCTGCCTCCTGCACGCCCCCCCCCTCCCCCATGGGATCCAGCTCACAACCTGGCGTCAGAATCGAACCCAGGACCCTTTAGACCACAGGCTGACATCTGTCCACTGAGCCACACCAGCCAGGGCCATTGCTTTCTTTGATGACATCAGGGAGACGTGTGTCTCTCCAGGCTGCTTGTTCCTCTCTGACAAACCTGCGATGCTGTCAGATGCTGTGACCTCAGTGACCTTGGCCCCACCGTTTCCCAGATCTGGGCACCTCCAGGTGGGCACGAGGCTCAGGCCAGAGGACCCTGTCGTGTTGCTGCATCTCCTCCTGGTGCACAGATGTCGCCGTCGTTGGTGTGGGCAGATCTCACTGGCACTGGCAAAAAGCACCTACTATTCACATGCAAGGCGTTCGCATCTCCTCTGAGGATGCTGTTTGTTGCTTTCCATCCTTTCAGAATTAAGCAGATAAAACACTTCCTTCTAGAAATAGTCGTATTAGTGGGCATTGATCGAGATAAACGACATTCCAGATCCATCGGTGTGCGCGTGTGTGTATGCGTGTATAGATGCATATATTTTGTGTATGTGTGTGCACACGCATATGTATGGGTGTATGCGCATGCGTGTACATGTGTGTGCACATACAGGTGTGTATATGTGCATGTGTGTGTGCATGTATGTGTGTCTATATTCATGTGTGTGCACGCCTCTGTCAGATCCAGGTGGTGGGTAAACGAGGGGTGAGGATGCAATCTTACTCTCAGGCTGGAGAGGAATATCCTGGAACACACCGGGGATGTTGAGGCTGGAACTTGGCTTCTCCATGTTATTTCCACTGAATTTCCCAGGTGTTTCCAGATGTTCAAAGTCAGGAAATCTCGTCACCTGTGGGATAATGGGTCCCCAACAAGGACACCATAGGCGACACGACAGTGGAAAGCTTCTTAACCAGTTTCTGCCGAGCTGCCTCATCAGTAACACACCCGCCATTTCCGGGACAGAGGCCCCCCAACACCCACAGCACCTGCTCACCTGTCCTACCACCAGGTGAGCTGCAGGCCCCAGGAGAATCCACCATCCTCGTCCCCAAGCCTGCTTACACCTATTATACTGTCCTAAGGGAATTAATTAGATTCTATTAAATTGATCATTAAATTATTAACACATCAGTGTGTGAGTGCAAAAAGAAAGATGCTCCAATGAGAACTAAGCTAAGTGCTTTCAAAGATGAACGGTCAGGAGACTCGGAGGAAGTCTGTCGAATTAGTTGTGGGAAGGATGATTGTAAAAGACTGAGAAAAATGCAATTAAGTCTACAAGGACTTCCTTTGCAAGAACCTTCCACTTTGCTTTAAAGAAACTAGATGTGGCCTAGCCAGAGTGGCTCAGTGGTTGAGCATCAACCTATGAACCAAGAGATCACAGTTTAATTCCTGGTCAGGGCACATGCTGGGGTTGTGGCTCAAGTCCCAGTGGGGGGCGTGCAGGAGGCAGTCGATCCATGATTCTCTCTCATGATGGATGCTTCCATCTCTCTCCCTCTCCCTTTCTCTCTGAAATCAATAAAAATATATTTTAAAAAATGAAAGAAAAAAAAACTAGCTGTGGAAATTATAGACAATGATATTTGTAAGAGAGAGAGATGGGACTCTACCTAGTGAACCAAACCCGAAAAACCGAGGCACTCCAGGCCTACACAGTGTGAAAATCCCCAAACCACAAAACAAAACCTTGTTATTTATAGTTTAAAGTAAAATAATTTAAGATATACAGGGTGGTGTAAAAGTAGGTTTACAGTGGTGAGTACACAAAACAGAGTTTATTCTTGTGTCATTATTTATTCTTGTAGATTTTCCATACGAGCAAATATAAACCTGTGGAGAGTGGCTATAGCGTTTGCCACATACAAGTCCCAGCTTGGAGGGCAAAGCCCTCCCAGCACGATTATAGCCAAAAGACTATGGTTGTAAGCTTGACCTTATAGTCCGACCCTGCAGTCCTCGGTAGCTGAGGGATGTGGGCTGCCCGGGTTGGGGGATGGGGGGTGGGGGGTGGAGGATGGGGGTGTGTGCAGCAAGTGCTGCCTAAACAAAGCTTGATAGAGTTCAGAGAATGGCAACAACGGGAAAGAAGCAGATTTGAAACTCCCAAGAACATTGCAAACATCTTGCCCTTGTTTTGCTTTGTGTGATCTGACTATAAAATAAAGCTCAGGCCCAAACCAGTTTGGCTCAGTGGATGGAGCGTCAGCCTGCGAACTGAAGGGTCCCAGGTTCGATTCTGGTCAAGGGCATGCACCTTGGTTGCGGGCACATCCCCAGTAGGGAGTGTGCAGGAGGCAACTGATCAATGTGTCTCTCTCATCGATGTTTCTAACTATCTATCCCTCTTCCTTCCCCTCTGTAAAAAAAGTCAGTAAAATATATTTAAAAAAATAAAAATAAAGCTCAGGCTTACAGGCAGGGTCACTGTTCCCTCATCCAGGTACAGAGGTCCACCTGGCCCCAACGGTATTCTCTTGTCCGTTTTCTTTAATCCTTCACCACCCCACCTCAGGTTCACCCCTGGCCATGCTGGACGCGGTTCACAAACCTACTTTCGCCCTGCCCTGTTCATGTAAATATACATGCTTCCCGTCCATTAACCAGCCACCTAACCATTCTGCATGCATTCGCATGGACTTAAAACCAGAAACTAAATTTCCCAGTAAATAACAAAAAACAGTTGGACTGGGATTTCATATTTTAAAATAAAACCGCGACTCACGCACATGTGATGCGTCCAACTGGAAGATCCTGCTCACGCTGAGTCTTCGGGTTCTTCGAGTGAGCGTGTTGGGTGCTATTTTTTCTTATCCGATGAGATGTTCCTTTTCTGTTTGACTTTTGTCGCTTAATTATGACGATCATTTTTGGCAAAAAATATTAGAAACTGCATACATTTCCCCCAGGTCTTCTGCCACCGTCAGTGACTGTGAGTTGCAACCTGGCTGATTCTCTCCCGTTAGGACACGCTGGTCCGACTCCTGAACCCACCAGACGGTGGAGGAGAGGAGTCACTCATGCGGCCGATTAAGGAAGACGGGAAAGCCAAGGAAGGAGTTAGCGAGTGGGGTCTCAGCAGGAATTATTTTCCAGTGGGAAGACACCTGGCCGCAGTGGCCGTGTTTACACCCCTGGCACTGGCAGCTCTCTGAGCAGTTTGTTACACACGAACCTACGTACCAGCTCTCTCACCCGTGGGGTGGGACGACTCAGGAGTGTGTTCTGTGGTGGTTTCTAGATTTCTCCGCGGGATGAACTCTAGGTCCCCACCTTGGTGGCCAGCTTGGAAATGCGCCCCCGTCAGCTGTCCTCTCTGCCTCACTCCCTCCTCCTTCTCTGCCAGTGTCTCCCTCACACGGGAACCCTTGACCAAGGCCTGCTTCTAGGGGAGCTCCAGCGAGGGCGGAGACTGGCAGCAAAATAAAGCTGAGGATACACTCAGCGTGTAGCACTTAGGATGTGCCCTGCAAACATCAGCTCATCCCCACCCTGAGAATAAGTTGCCACAGGTCAGTGAAGGACACGAGGAGCTGAAATTATGCATTTAAGACTCGGCCCTCCTAAATATGCAGATCACTCCCCACGATATTTTTACAGAACTTTCGTTATTTTGAAGAGTTTCATTGTTATAAATAAAAACTTTACAAATGAAGACAAGGCGAGCCTCTGACATCCCCGAGGACCAGCTCTGCGGGCTCGTCTGCCGGCAGCTAAGACGCTAACACACCGAGGCCTCCGACCCCTCGTTGGTTTTGTGTGTGAATCCTCACGCGAGGATATGTCCCCTCTGCTTTTCAGAGAGCGTGGAAGGGAGGGGGAGACAGAGAGAAACATCCATGTGACAGAGACACCTCGATGGGTGGCCTCCACACGCACCCCAACCTGGGGCTGGGAAAGGAGCCTGTGACCCGGGTACGTGCCCTTGACCAGCATCCAAGCCGGGCCCTTGGGTCCGAGCACCGACGCTCTGTCCCCCGAGCCCTTCTTGGTCTTGATTTTATGTGAGTCGCTGTCAGTTTTATTTCGATTTCTGCTTTGGATGCTTGTGTTGACACCACCTTTCCGTCTGCCTCGGAGGGGCTGCGCCAGGACCCCATGCCGACGAGTGACGGTGAGAACGTGGTGCCCGCCCGGAAGCCTCAGTCCCCGCAGCTCTGCGCTCCGCAGGGTGCCCACTCTGATGTCTGGTACAAACAGCCTTCAGGGCGTCTTCATGGGCGATGGCGACACCCTTGTACTCCGCAGCGGCCTCCTCGGCCGCGCAGGACGGGATGTTTGGAAAAGCCTGCGGTCATCCCCTTCCTGCCTTTCCACAGGAAGGAGCCTGGACAGGAGGGCACTGGACACCTATTTCAGGGCCAAAGTTTTATGAGAGTGTGACCCGCAGAGGCCCCGGGGGCCAGGTTGCTGTCCTGCCCGGCATCTCAGGGCTGCGAGGCGGCTGCGGCCGCCAGGGCTTCCTTCCTCCCCCCTCTCCCCCTCCCATGGGCCCGGGCGCAGGTGGGGACTTTGACCTCCGTATTGTTTCCCACATGTGAAAACAGGCATGTTCCCCTTTCCTTTTCAAACTAACATGTTACCTTACAGACAGCCAACCTGTAGCTGTCCCTGACGCGTAATCTACAACAACAGAGCTTCCGGAGAGCTGTCTCATCCGCCGTGCTTTTGTTTCGGCCAAGACGCAGTGCGGCTCACACCTCCCGCTCTGAAACGTGTTTTCCTGACAAGCGCATCGGCCGCCGGGCAGGACGGTTGGGGGTTTGGGTGGGGTCAGCGGGGGCGCTGGGATGCTCTTCTGCAGATCACGCTTTGTCATGGGTTCACGCACTGTTCCCAGGCTCCGCAGCGGGCCTCGGCCTCATGCAGCCTTTGTCCTTCATCCTGAACCGACGCACTCCGAGCCCGCCCTTCCGTCCACCAGGAGCCACACGAAGCGCGAGGGCCGCGTTACAAAGCCAACGACACCTCGGACGCGCCCGAGCCCACCGCCGGCCTTCCCACCCAGCCACGGGCAGTTCCAGGGAAACACAGATTCCCGGGCGAAGAAGCGAGAGCGGGACTGCAGCACCAGCACCCGCTTCCAGCCTCCGAGCCTCCCTCAGCGTGACTGGCAGGGACGTGGGCCGGGCGTCTGCAAGGTGGTCGGGGGGCACAGGCGGCCCCCCCAGGTTTGTGGACTCACAGCCTCTGAGAGGCCAGGTTAAGGGGGACGTGCCCCAGGGGGAGGGACACACGCAGGCTCTGCTTTGCTGCTGGTTTGTGGGGTGCCAGGGGGCACTGTGTCCTGGCGTGTTGGTGCCCACGGAAGCTGAGGGGAGGAAACACTGGGTTCTGCAGAGTCACACTGTGGAGTGAACTCGTCACCTTTTTACTTAAAATGTATTTAAGGACGGCATGGATGGGCCCGGAGAGCACACTGCTGTGTGAAATAAGCCAGTGGGAGGAAGATAAGTATCCCACGATCTCACTCATGTGGGATGTAAAGATCACAATTCGATGAACAGAGATAGATTCATCCAGAGACAGGTGATAGGGAAGGAGGTTAGAGAGCAACCAAAGGACTTGTGTGCAGATCAGCATAACCAACGGACACAGACCCGGGGGCGGTGGGGGCTTTGCCCGCAGTGGGAATGGCTCGGGGGGAGGGGTCAATTGGGGAAAAAGGAGACACGTAAAACTTTAGACAATAATATCTAAACTAATAAAAATGGAATAGTAAAATTAACCGTTTCTCCGGGACGCCCACAGCCAATCAGAACGGCTGTATGCAAATTAGCCCAGCCAACATGGCGGCCGCCACTCACGGACCTGAGTAAACGTTTAGGCAGCGTCCGTTGCAGCAGGAGCCAGAGCGAAACTACCTGCTCGCTGGCTCCTTAGCCTTTGGCCTGAAGCAAAAACGCACATTTGCAACAATTAAGTGTAACAATTGTTTCATTATAGAAGCTGCGAGGTGAGGCAGAGAGGAGGATTCGTTAGTAAAAGGCCGCCTTAAAGGAACAGCATCAATTATAGGAAACCTGTGTCCAGCCGGCCTTGCTGGGATGTTGGTCAATGGGAGCTGTGGGCAGCCTTAAAGCCCCTCACCCAGGCTGGTCAGGCACGCTAGCAGGTGGACATCCCCCGAGGGGTCCCAGACTGTGAGAGGGCACAGGCTGGGCTGAGGGACTCCCTGCACTCCGAGTGCACAAATTTTTGTGCACCGGGCCCCTAATATATATAATAAAAGCCTAATATGCAAATCGACCGAACAGCGGAACGACTGGTCACTATGACACGCACAGAACACTAGGGGGCAGACACTCAATGCAGAAGCTGCCCGAAGGCCCCAGGCCAGCCAAGGCAGGTACCAGCAGGGGGGACCCCCTCCTGATCACCCTGCTGGTTGCCCCACAGATTGGCCTTAGGGACCCTACCTGTGCACAAATTTTGTGCACTGGGCCTCTAGTATAGATATAATTGATTTCAGAGCGGAAGGGAGAGAGGGATAGAAACATCAGTGATGAGAGAGAATCATGGATCGGCTGCCTCTTGCATGCCCTCACTGGGGATGGAGCCTGCAGCCCAAGCATGTGCCCTGATGGGAATTGAACTGTGACCTCCTGGTTCATAGGTGAACGCTCAACCCCTGCGCCAGGCCACTGGGCAAACTCTTCCTCTATTTTAAATCGCTTTCGATATCTCAGAGGATCTCAAAGTTCTGTTTTAAAGATGCATCTCCTTTAGGAATAGATATGAACAAAGTAAGTTGTAGGTTTCAATCTTCTGAGACTTGTTTTGTGTCCTAACAGGCGGTCCGTCCTGGAGACCGTGCCCTGCCACGCGAGGAGGAGGTGCGTCCTGCTGCCGGGGGAGACGAGGGGGTTGTTTCCGGGGCGGGAGGCCCGGGCACCCGGGGAGCTGGAGGGAAGGAGGGACTGGGCTTCGCTCGGGCCACCTGCACCCGCGGCCACTGCAGCCCAGGCAGCCCCGGTCCTTCACCCGCGACTGGACCTGGAGTCTCGGGAGCGTTTTCTTCATCCCGAAGCACCGGCTGGCACGAGGGAGACAGCGCTAAGTCTCCCTCAGCGTTTCCCCACACGACCCAGGACACGGAGTCCGGCCGTATGGCCGCAGGCCTCGCCTGGCCAGGCAGCAGGCACCTGTCGCCTCTCAGGGCCGCGGGCGGAACGGGTTCGAGCAGCCGCGTGTCTGACGGCGCGGCCGGGCCTCCCTGAGCGTGAGTGCAGCTTCCCAGCGGCTCCCGGCACCGCGTGGTCGGGGCAGAGAAACAAAGCTGCGAGCGACGGAACTAACTCGGTGGGCCTGTGCCTCCGAGACCCGCCCCAATCGGGCACTGTGCTCAGGGAGAGGCTCCCGCCTCCCCAGGGTAAGGTGACCAGATGTCCCGCTTTTGGCGGGACAGTCCCGCTTTTTAACAATTTGTCCCGCGTCCCGCGGCATTTTAAAAAAGTCCCGATTACTCTTTGTAATATTTTAAGTAATAACAAAGAAAGAAAAAAGAAGACCGCCCCCCCCGCCCTGGTCAATGGTGTGCCGCTTTAAATCTGGTCACCTCACCCTAGGGTCCCCCCCTGGGACGGGAGGCCTCTGGCTGGGACGCAACGCCAGGCTTCCGGGCTGTGTCCTCAGTTCCGCAAACAGGACTGTCTCCGAGCTCAGCTGCCTTCCCGTCCCCCTCTAGAAAGTCCCAGGATGGGGAAGAAACCCCTGCGAACGTGGCAGGAAAGGCCTCGGGGTGGAGGACACTAACCGGACTCCCTCCCCTGAGCTGTGGGGCCGACTCTCACGCGGGGCTCTGCTGCGAGGCACGGAGCCCAGAAACGTCCGACCCCGCCTCAGGTGTTGCATTTTCCCACCTGGAAAGCAGGTTCCCCCTTCTCCCCGTCCCCCGCCTCCCCAAGCAAGAAGGTCCCCACTCGCCAGTGTGATGGCTGGAGCTGAGCCCACAACCCACCCAAGGCCAGCCCTGTCGTCGGGGAAGATGCCCCGGGGACCGGCGGGAAGTCCCTGGAGGAACCGCATTGCAGAGGCTGCACCAGGCACCCTGGCTCTCGGACACCCCGCCTGTGAGCTGGGTACGCGGCTGCTCCTGACCCCACACGTGAAGAGGACGCAGTGTACCAACCACCAGGGGTCCGGCAAAAGCAGGAGCCGCAGGGAGCACAGGGCGGTGAGTCCACATGACACTTCTGCATCCAAGGGAGGGAGATGACCGCCCCATGGCGGGCGACGGCTGCTTCTCTGGGAGAATGTGGCCAAGGCCACAGGAGGGTGGGAACCAGAGGACTCGCGGGGCCTCGCTCTCGGGACAGAGCTGAGTCCGGAGGCTCTGTGTGCCGGGCACCACTTCTGCTCCTCCTTTGGGCCTGGGCGTGGGGATAAGAGGGCGTCCCTGGGTGGGGTCTCCTTGGAAGGACCTGCTCCCTGACAACCAGGCTCACAGGAAGCCCCCTCTTCCTTGCTGGCCTGATGTTCTTGGCACCTGAAAGGACAGCAGTCATCGCGGCCTCTGGATGGACAGCCAGCAGGACAGACAGCCAGCGGGATGGACAGCCCCTGGGACAGACAGAGACCAGGACAGACAGCCAGCGGGATGGACAGCCCCTGAGACAGATAGAGACCAGGATAGACAGCCAGCGGGATGGACAGCCCCTGGGACAGATAGAGACCAGGATAGACAGCCAGCGGGATGGACAGCCCCTGGGACAGATAGCCACCAGGACAGACAGCCAGCGGGATGGACAGCCCCTGGGACAGATAGCCACCAGGACAGACAGCCAGCGGGATGGACAGCCCCTGGGACAGATAGCCACCAGGACAGACAGCCAGCGGGATGGACAGCAGACCCAGGACCACAGCCCAGGAGGACAGAGCCTGTGTCCTCCATGCTCTCCCTGTGCTGGCGGACCAGCCCACCACACAGCCCGCCTGGAGTCTTTATTTCGACGCCCAGGTCCCTCTTCTCAGAGCCGCTCCCTGGGGGTTCTGACAGCAGCGAGCGCCATGAGGGGTGCTCATCCGGGGGTTGCAGAGCCGAGGAACCTGCTCACCACCCGCTGTGGTGGAGTGACAGGCGGACAGCTCAGGCGCTGTGCCTGCTCCCTCTGTCGGGCCTGGGAGGACGCGGTTGGAACGAGGGCGCGAGACCAGGGAGGCAGGCGGGCAGGAGGGACCCTGAGGCGCCCGCTCAGGGAGAAGGTGGGGGGGACTGGGCACATGGGGGAGTGGGAGGGAGGGGAGAAAGGGGGGCCACAGCCCAGGCCCAAACGCGAGGGATTGCAGCTGCCAGCGCCTCTCCTGCTCTTCCCTCTTAGCCACCCCCTCGTGTCCCCAGAAAACCAATTAGAGATAAACACGCCGTGCCCTGTCCCAGATACACAAAAATAACGTTACTGTACACGGCCTGCAGCGAGCCAGATCCTCTGCATTTTTTTCCAACTTCCAAAAATAGTTGGGACTTTCTGCCAGAGAGCGGGGCTTGGATTCCCAGGAAGAGCACATCACATGGAAACGAGGAGCTGCCGGAGGGCGGGCTGTCAGGCCTCTGCCCTCCGCCCGCCTGCTGAAAGCCGCGTGGAGCCTCCGTCTGTGCAGGGGGATGGCGGCTGTGGCTTCGGGGAGACGGGGCTGGTCCGCGGAAAACATCCGTCCCGGGGTCTGGCCCTTTCCTTACGGGTCTGAGGAATCGCTCATCTGAAGGCACAGAACCTGCTTCCACTGTATAAGCCACAAGGACCAGACACCGATTTCCCAGCCTCCCTTGCAGCTAGAATCTGGGTCCATGGCGTTCGCCCCCCTTTGAGGGCCACCGGGTGCTGAGATGTTTGGTTCCACAACATTCAGGGGAGACTGTTCCGGAAGCACTTCTTCGGACCCTCTCTTCCCACCTCCGTTGTCCGTCTCCACCCAAGCTGCTCACGGGGCATCGGCTGTGGGGAAGGTTCGTGCTTGTCCCTGACGAATCGGAGCTTCCACTGGGGACGAAGGCGCTGTTCTCTCGCCCCCTCAGCCGTTCACACCTGTGCACCCACAGGAAGCGTCAGCCGTCAGCCCTCTGCTCTGCCCGTGGGGACGGGCGCAGGAACGATGGTCTGTGGTCTCAGCAGGACCATCTGAGCCCACGCAGCTGCTGCGGCCTGTCTCACTCCAGAATCGGGGATGGAGGCACCATGGCTGCGCTCTGGCCACTACCGGTTCCTCTCGAAGGGCTTGGGTTTAATGTGCCTCCTGCTGGACGGAGGCCGAGCCTCAGAGGCGTCTGGACGCAGATGGACGGGTTCCCCCTTCTCTGGAAATCGGTCCCAGGCGAGCACAGAACCAGCTGCCCAGCCCCTCACCGCTCTCTCCAGACTGTGAGTCCGTGGGAATGCAGGCTGAGCCGTGAGGCAGAGCTTATCTGGTCCCGTGTTTATTAGCTGCTGTATCGCTTTCCATGTGGACAACTATAACCCACGGTGGCCCTGTCCTGCGCACAGAGGAATAAGGGTTAGGCGATGCTTCAAAAGTCACCAAACTGGTTGGAAAAACAAAGTGAGGATGTTGAAATCCTAATTTACAAATTACATATCTTCTTATTAACCATTAGAAGTCACTCATAAAAACAGCGGGGCCTTCTAACCAT
>PVJC01027203.1:12810-23539 GCA_004026665.1 Murina feae | reverse complement strand
TATCCTTGAGGGTCTCATTAGATTCATTGAGGATCTCACTAAATTTATCGGCAGTCTCTAGAAATTTCTTGAAAAACCTAATAACCGTGGTTTTGAACTCTATATCCTGTCGTTTTCTTTCCTCCATTTCTGTCATTTGTGACCTGTTTCTTTGTCTCCGCATTTTGGCTGCTTCCCTTTCTGATTTAGGCGATCACTGAAAGGAATTAACCTCTAAGCCACTTGGTTATGAGAGTCAGCTGTGTCTACAGTGGGAGAACTGTGCTGGAGACACCCTTATGGGGCAAGAGTTGTTTCAGTGGGACTTTTATGCTTACTACATCTGCCCCGAGTGTGTTCCTTGTGGATCTGTTTTGTTTAGGTTAGTCCCACTCTGGCCACTGGTTTAGGCTGGCTCCTGTATCTTTAAGGAGGTGTTGATTAAGCCTTTGCCTTAGGCTACTCAGTCTTTTATTTGCAAAAGCCTCTGACACAGATTGGGAGGGGCGGGGCCTCGGGGAGTTTGCAGGGCAGGGCGGAGCAAATAGCTATGGCTCTTCTCAGCCCTGCGCTGAGAGACACCAGGTCTCTGTGTCCCACGGTAATTGCTGCAAGCAACGCTGAGAGAAACCCGCTTTGGATTTCCTCCCGGTGCCAGTCAGTCCCCTTTCTCCGGGTGTCTGGGTCCTCAGAAACCCGCCTGGAACTGGAGTTCAGAGCCGCTGGGAACTTGTGGCTCCGTTTTGGAAAAGAACCGCGTCCTCCAGCGCCAGCCCTCTCCCCGAGCCCTGTGCGCGCCTCCGTACCTCTGTACTTTGCTTCTGCTGCTCCTCTGAGTCTCAGACTCTTTTCTAGTTGTAGGATTTTCACTCAGCCAGCCTTCCTGTGGGTGCGAGTGGTGTCCGTGTGTTCTTTTCGTGGTTTTTCTGAAATAGTTTTTCATGGCTGCATTTACGGTGTTTACCTTATGCCACCATCTTGTTTCTCCCCTGGCATTTTTTTAATAAAATCATCTTGAATACTCAATAACTAGTACGTCAGAGTAAAGATAAAACTGTTTTCTGGAAATTGCAATTTGGAGTTATGTACGTGCTATATCAAACTCTAATAGTTACTTGGGTCTCGGTGATGTTGAAGTTTGAAAGGAAATTGTATAAAAGGCATCAGGAATCATTGTGTTCATGGGTATTCATAAACTGCTTCACATTTATTTTTCAGACTATTTCTACAACAATAAAAATGTCAGGTTACCTCACAGATGCATGCAGGTATAAACAAAACAAAACAAAAAATACTTTTACTGAGTTGTCTTGTAATTGGAATGAGATTACTACCCCCCTCGTCCTCCCGATTTTGCTGTATTTAGTCAAATGATATTTTTAACGTATAGCAACGAACACACACACACAAAAATAAAAGCAACTTTTCTCTATGCCACACACCATTAGGAACACTTGACACCCAATATGATCTCATTTCATCCTCAGCAGAACCTTTGAAGTAGGCAGTAGCACTCTCCTTTTCACATAAAGAAACCGAATCAAAGAGGTTTTAAGAAACTTGCTCAAAATTAAGTTATTACTGGGTGAACTGGGATTTTAACCCAGACCTTTTTGAGTGAAATCAATACTAATAGCTATGCTTACTCTACAGGGCCACTGTTTGTGTGATACATTAAATGGGTGAAGTGACATTTCCATATTTGAGATTTAATCTGGATTGATATGATCCATATTTATTCACTTGCAGTATATTGCAAAAACACTAATCTTATTGTTTTCTCTGTCCGCAAGGTATAGGCTTCGGTGAAAAAATTCTGCATTGCCTACCTTGTATATTAACTCTTACTTCCCATAAGTGCATGTATCTGGCCCTCAAATTCTAGCCACAGTTTATAGTATGAGGTATACAACTGCCAGTCATTTGTTTCAATAAAAAGGACACAGTGAGTATAAGACGACTCTTCAGAAGTCAATTTAAAGGTATCTTGGAATGAATGAACTATACAGTATCACACGACCCCCGCAAAAGAAAATTTCAAACACTGGCTAAGTAGATTTCAAATGAGTGATGACTCCAATATAGGGTGTATCATCCGTTTCTATGAAGTTCATGTTGATCAAGGGGAAAGTAACTGTCCTCTAGATCACCAAAAGGCTAATCCTGTTAGAAACTGTGTAAGTAGTTATTTGGTTCACCTTTTTATTTTTAGTTGAAATGAGTTATTTTTCCTTACAGTTTGAACAAAATCCAAAGTTAACTTTTTTGTCTCTGGCTTTCTATTCTCCCGTTCACTTGTCTCATGTCAGAGATTCACAGACTGTGGGTCAGCATGGGGCACTGGATAAGGCAAACACTGTAAGTTAAGAACTTTGCAAGAGGGTGTCTTGCCAACCCCATTTCTGATGGTGGGAGGAACTCCCTGCAAGGGGCCATGGGGCACAGACAGTGTTCTAACCAGCAATGCCCACAGCAGGCCATCAGGTCCTCAATAGCGAAGAGTCTAATGCTTGCCTGTTGGCCTGTGTTCATGGAGTGGTTCTCATCTGGGGCAGTACCAGCCTCCATAGGGTGGTGGGAACATGTGTGGGTATTTGGGGATTTCACAATAATTATAGGATATTTCTATTTATTTGTAATATTTAATGCCAAGGAGCCCAGGATGCTGCATCACTCTTGCAATTTGCTGTGGAGCTTGCAAATGAAAAAGTGTCCTGTTCAATTTGCATTTCCATGCATTTAAAAATATTATTCTACACACATTTGCATGTGTACCTACATATATAATGTATATATTATAGAACGAAAGCAGAACGAAAGCGATATCCATGTCAAGATATTACTATAAGTAAACACAGAAAGTGGCTCATGCACTCAACAGGAATTAACCTTGTCTATCTCTGAACATTGATTCTCAAATCATTCCCCAAAAGTGCAACTCTTGGGAACAGAAGAATTGCATGTCCCCATCACACCCAACTTCTGTTGAGTATTTAGAACAACACTAGGTATCTAAGAATCATAGCCTGCTTGTTATTTTGCTAACCCCATGGTTTAACGATCCTCCCTGGAAGAAGCCATTGTCAGAAGGCTACTCTGGGGAGGTAGTAAATCTGTGAATGCGCCCACGCGCAATGCCTCTTCTTCAGGGAAGGATGCTTTTTAAAGAAAGATTTTTGTAGGTGGTTCTTTTTTTTTCTGGCATTATGTTTATCTTAGGCTCCACCTCCACATTCTCTCCTTTGGCTGCATTTTCAGGAAGCCAACGCACAAAAAGATATGTTCTTTTCTTTGTCCTATACAGGGGTGGAACCTCACCTCACTTATACACACTGTCATAAGCAGATGCTATAGAAACCCAGAGTCTTATTTTGGGTAGTAACTTGTCTTTCCTAACTTCATGCAGACCCAAAGGGAATTATATCCTAAGAAAATGGAAGATTGTGACACATTGGTGAAAAATCCTCTTAAAGGATGTATTACTGAAGCGCTGTATTGCACAGGTGACGTACTGTAGGGCCTTTCAATAAAAAAAATTTTTTTAATTGATTTTAGAGAGAGAGAGGGAAGGAGAGGGAGAGAAAGAGAGAGAAATATTGATTGTTTGCCCTCATTTCACACCCCAAACATGGATAGAGCTCACAACCTGGGCGTGTGCCCTGACTGGAAACGAACCAATGACCTTTCGGTTCCCGGGACATCACTCAACCAACTGAGCCATATGGGCCAGAGCTGGCTCTTTCTTGAATGACCTTCATGGGTGCCTGGGCTAGAGGTTCTGACTTTGTATTCTCCCCAGCCAAAATCTACAACATCAAGCGGGGGTGGGGTGGGGGGGGGGGGGAGAGTTTTATAAGAAATACTTCCCTGAGAGTATAAGTTTTAAATTGCAAGGGGAAAGAGAATTTTCAAAGTGGACCAAACTCTTGCTTCTTGTCAGAATAACTGTTGTAGTAATTGAACACTCTGCCTGTTGCCCAATTCTGTGGCAGACTGCAATGGTAAAAAAAATAATAAATAAATAAAAAATCTTTAGATCACTGGTACTTAATTTAACATGAATCTTCAAGTTATTACTTTACTTGTGAAACATAAAAGTAAAAATGCATGTTTGTATGTCTAGCAGTATCTACATTATTAAGTACTTTATTTCTTAGAGGGGGGATTTTTCTCTAAGTCTAATATGAGTGTATCCTCACCAGAGACAAATTCTCCATTAGATATATCATAGTATTTTTTAAAATATATTTTTATTGATTTCAGAGGGGAATGGAGAGGGAAAGAGAGACAGAAACAGCAATGATGAGAGACAATCACTGATCAGCTGCCTCCTGCACGCCCACTACTGGGGATCGAGCCTACAGCCTGGGCATGTGCCTCTGACCAGAATCGAACCCGGGACCCTTCATTCTGAAGGCTGACGCTCCATCCACTGAGCCAAACCAGCCAAGGCTCATCATATTTTTTAAGACTTTAGTTTTTTCAGAGTAATGTTGTTAGTAGCAAAATTGAGAGGTAGGTACAGAATTTTCCTGTATACACTCTGTCCTCATACTTACCTACCCTCCCCCATTACCAAGCCTCTCCACCCCCCACCAGAGTGACATTTGCTAGAATTGATTAATCTACCTTGACACATGATATTGACTCAAAGTCTACAATGTACATGAGGGTCACTCTTAGTGTTGTATATTCTATGGGTACCACAGTATTTTAATACTTGTATTCTAAGGCAGAGATTGAGTGCACAGGATTCCCACAGAGTCAGAAGCCTCTCAAACATCTACCCAGGGCCATAATTGAAGTTATGACAGAAATCAGAATTTCTGTTCATTTGTCAAACTCTTTCTGTTTTAACCTGCTTTCATATTCAATCACACTTCCTGGTTTTATCTCAGACTGGAAGTGCCAGAAAGTAGCAAGAAGGGCCAGCTCCAGCCCTCTGGAAACAAGAAGTTCTTCAAGGTTCATGAAAACATAAAGCCCTATTGTGAAATGTCTAATCCGGTTGTACAAATTTAACAGTTTTTAATTCACACTTCTCCACGTAGTTTCCTGGGGGGGAAGGGGGGGCGGGGGTTGGGAACCAAACATGATCCATGCTTTTTATTTAATTTAATGAAGAGAATTAAAGAGAGGAGTTAGCAGTACCTTGGAACACTCACCCAAGGGAGACTGGGAACATCCATGTCCTGAGAACATCCAGACCTGTGTTCTGCCTCTAGCTGTGTCCCACTCACTGCTCCCAGGATGTGGCTCCCAACAATACGGCTCACGTGGCCTATTTCTGAAATAGTAGATAAAGGATAATATGTTTATATGAACAAATTAGAGTGTCAATGCTTTCCCTTGGGGCATACGGATCATGTTTACTGTGTCTGATAACCTGTAGAAGTAATCATTGTTACCACAGTGCCTAACTTGGTAGCAAACAGACCTTCCTTGAACTCTGAGCATAAGTGGCTCTTTATTGAAATAAAAATATTAAGCCAACATCTTGTTTCGCCCATGGAGAAGCTAACATAAAAGAAAGTGAAAGAGCCATTTTTTTAGGGACCAAATGTTTTCAATATAAATCAGAATCTTCACTTTTTACCCTCTCCCTCAACCCAAACCAGGTCCCGTGAGTGGAAAAGACCAGCGTATTGGTGCTCTGGTACTTCCCTCTTACTTCCTCCATTTGCTGTCCTCCTCAGGCATATTCTGTTTGCCTTCTAATCACTGTGGCATTTGGGGCAGGGCTTTCTGTTTCATATCCTCCAGAAATCGCAAGCTCTACTGACTAAAATCCCGAAAAGGTTTTACATTTTTCAAAAGTTAACAGGATGAGATATTACATGTAAAACCAGTTTGCTTGAATTAGGTTTTTGTAATAAGTCGCTTGTAATTTTTTTTAAAAAGTTGTCTCCCTCGTAGATATTGGACCATAAACACAATTTTTCACTTAGAAAAACTTGGTTGTGTAGATAGTGTGCTATTATCTAGCCACTTATGTTCCAGTTCACGGTTCTTCATTAGATAGCATCAGCATTGCTGGTTTATCTGATGCGGTGGCCTCTTTTACCCTTTAAAACCACAGGGCCTAGTTCTAAGAAGAGTTAGAGGGCAAAGCTGTAATGAAGGTACCTATTCCATCTCTTTCTCCTTGCCTCTTACAGAACAACTGTATTTAGGGAATGACTTCATCAGTCGTTAACTCTGTAGTTTGGCACCTCAGCACAATGCAGGTGTCCTCACAATTCTTCACATAAGCAAAAACAGAATGTGGATCTGAGTTATAGCTATAATTAAACTATCAAATACAGTATATCCATGTGCCTATGTGTATGTGTGTGTATGTGTGTGGGTGGGTGTGGGTATATGTGCATGTGTGAAATCCTTCCAAAACTATGCCAAAACATTTATGGTGCTCATCTCTGGGTAATGGAGTTATGAATAATTTTATGTTCATTATGAAAATTATATGTATCTGCTACGTGTTATAATGATGAACATAGACTTAGGGTGTCATCAGTGAAATGCAATTAACATTTCTCTCTGTTGAAAGCCCTAATTTCATATTCAAACACCAAGTTATTTGTCAGACGTGTGGACTACTCTTCAACCAACAGAAAAACACATGGTGACACTTGAGGTGTAACAGGAGGAAAGGCAAAGCACAGTGTGACCGAGCGAGGCTAGGGAAGCCATCAACATGCAGCAGATTTTGAAAGAGCTGCAGTCACTGAGCAAAGTGTGGTTAGGTCAGATGAAAAGGGTGTTAATCTCAAGTCTTATAAAAGTGGTGCACCAAAGTATGACTGTGACCTTGCGACTTGATATTTTTGAATAGTTTTAAATCATCTTTTGTAATAGACTTAAAGCTCCATGGTAACAAGAAGTTGGTCTGTTTCCCTTACATTATGTCTCCCCTCCCTTAATCCCTATGTCTTGGGACATAATGGTGCTCATTAAATATTGAATGAATGGATGAATGAATGAATGAATTGAATGAATAAAAAAGAAACAAAAGGAAACCTCTTTATTTTGATATTTCTAACTCCCAGCTTTTCTTTTGGTTTATCCAGCCTCTTCTTTTGCCCACTCCTTAAATGTATTTTTTCTGCAGTTCTTTCATCTCTGTTTTCATTCTACCCATTTTTTCCCTGATTAATTACATTCATTCGATGGCTTCTGTCAACCGTGTGTGCAGTGACTCTTGAATCTGTGTTCCTTAACTTCCTCTTTCCCTGGAGATTAAAATGACCTTTCACCTTCTGTTCAAGATCTCCATTGAATAAGGTTGTCTAGGCAACTCCAGGTCAACATCCAAAGTGAAGCAAATTCTCATTTCCTTCTGTCTCGTCCTATAACTGTTCCCACATAGAACCACTCATTCCCCAATTGCCCCAACTAGGAAGATGAATATTGTTCTTGCTGCTTCCTTTCACCTCAACATTCAGTCAGTCACGATATTTCATCAGCTTCACCTCCCAATTATCTCAAGAACCTTTTCACTTCCATCACTCCCACCATCTCTGTCTTATATAGACTCTCATGTCTCAGCTGAACAACTTCCTCCATGTTCTTCCTGTCCCACTCCAACCAGCACATTTTTGTGTGTGGCTGCCAGATTTATTATTTTTGAATGAGTAACTTTCTTTTTTAATTTTAATTTTTTTTATTATTGACACTATTATAGATGTCCCCGTACTCCCCTGTGCTCACCTCCACCCAGCCCCCACCCACCTTCTTCCTGGCCATCACCACACTGTTGTCTGTGTCCATAGGCTATGCATATATTATTAGTAGTAGTTTTTTAAATACAAATCTGCTTCTGTCTTCTCCTTCTTAATAAAACTTTCCATGGCTGCTCATTACCAATCAAAAAATTCAACAGTTATCATTGAGGTTATCACGAAGCCAATGGTTTCAATCACCTCATTCTGTCCATGCTACAATGTTTTCTAAGTACAGTGGTTGCTTTCACATGTCCCTGCTTGCATGTGTTGTCTGTGTGTATTAGCATATGTTTATTATTCTTCCTGGAATATCCCTCTTTTACTTTTCGGGGTCAACTAATCTCCCACTTGGGCTGTGAAACCCAGTGCTTTCTCTACTGAAGTGACTTTCCTTTTTCCCTGGAATAGAATTGTTTCCTTATTTGTAACCTTACATAACTCTGTCTGAATTTTTAAGATAACACTATTTGAAAACTAAGGAGTGGACCCAATTCTCAGGGTTCAGATCAATGCCAAAAATAGTTAAGATGTGTACTTTAAAAAATAAAAATAAAAATACTTATACTGTTCTTGTTATGTTTCAGGCTTTTTCATAAATGTTTACAAATATTAACTCTTCATGGCAACTGATGAGCTAAACACTGTGACTATTGCCATTTAAAAGATGAGAAAACTTAGATGCAGAGAGTTGATGTCACTTGCTCAGTGTGGCACATGGGCTGGGATTTGAACCTGGACAGTCCAGCTCCCCATTGGATAATCTTAGCTGCCATCAGAAACATGCCTCATCCTTCAAACGAATGACAGTCTTCAGAGCAGGTGCCCCAGTAGAAGGTCAGATGAATGAAATCATTTCAAAGTCGTTAGCAGGGAATCGGTCTCATTGTTCATTCAACCCTATATCCTCAGTGTGGAGACTGGACCTTTCCTGTGAATCGCAATGCTTGCCTCAGGCTCAGAGTCACCCAGCGTTATGATCCCTTCATTCACTCGGTGCAGAAGTCAGAACACCCTGTTCCCACTGAGCTAGTGTCTCCCAAGTGGAGGCGATAACCCGTGCTCGTTAAGCTTTATGGAGCGATGTGGTGAAGAGAACTCGAGTTGCTTGGAGACTGGCTGTTCTTCTGTCTTTCTGTTGCCCCGGATATTTCCTGGGCCAGAGCTCAACAGTTGAAAGTGACTTTTCCTTCCTGGACCATTTGGCTTTGAGATCCTTAAACATGTTCCAAAAATGTGTAGGCTGTGCACCAACCATGATCTTCTAGGATATGTTTCTTTTAAGATGGAATGACACCCACTACATAGCCCACCTCCTTATAGTGTATAGTGTAGCTTAATGGTTAATAGGTTTGGCCTATAGGTGATAATATACGTCAGCATTTAGATTGCTCTTCCCTTGATAAATTCTAAGTTAAGTGAAAAAAAAAAATCTTTGCCTTACAGATATAGACAGATCAAGCTTTTCCTGTTTCAGCTCTGTTTTTCCATTCTGATTACAGAAACAGTCATTTCAAAATTAATACATTCATTACATACTTACTATTCAAACATTCAAACATAGCATAGGATACAAAAGGCCTCTATGATCAGCTCCTCATGGAGAAATGAAACTAGTTTCATTTCAATGAAACTAATAGTTTATAAACGCCACTATTTTCAATACACACATATATTTATACACATGCACATTTGTCATGTAATTATTCATAATAATTCTGAACAAAATTAGATTGCTTTCAAAATACTATTTTAAGCTTTGCTTTTTAACTGGGCTACAATGTTGAGCGCAGAACCACGGAGGAAGTATTATATTGTGCAATTCCTCTTGCATGTGGGTATCTGATAGTGTAGTATCACCTCCTCTCATGTATCTAACATGTTTTGGATTCAAATAAATCACAACAAACTTTTAACATGAAAAGATATTTGCTGCCTAAGTCACTGAAATTAAAATGTTGTGTGTGTGTTTTTTTTAAACATATTTTATTGATTTTTTACAGAGAGGAAGGGAGAGTGATAGAGAGTTAGAAACATCGATGAGAGAGAAACATTGATCAGCTGCCTCCTGCACACCTCCTACTGGGGATGTGCCCGCAGCCAAGGTACATGCCCTTGACTGGAATAGAACCGGGGACCTTTCAGTCTGCAGGTCAGCACTCTATCCACTGAGCCAAACCTGTCAGGGCATGTTGTGTGTTTTTTTAAAGTCCTCCTTATCATTCTTAGAATATTCTTGATCCCTGAATTGAACCAGTAAATTATACAGGAACTTTGCTATTCCTCTTTATTTTAAGCACATGCACAAATCTATCCATCAAACTGGTCCACAATGCACATCCCCATTGCCCATTTACTTATCTGCATATGCATTTCATGGCCATTCTATCTTAAGAACCCTAACCTCTAACATTACTGCCAACTCCCCCAAACATATAAACAAACTGAACACACATAGAAAGTAATGGAAAAGAAACAGATCTGTGGATAGGATAATAATGGCCAGGGTTTACAATGGATTAATCTTTTCCTAGGCTCTTTGCCACTTTCCATAAGTATTTTTTGAACACGTCAGAACATCTGAAATATTGGTTCCATGCAGGGTAACGCTTCCTTAAAGACAATCAGAAAAATCACAGCATCATCAAAAGGGGAAACAGAAGAGTGAAGGGATCATACTAATTAAATAATATTTGTAGAATAAGAGCGCTTTTAGCCAGTATAACAAGCTAATAGACTAGGTTTCTTCTCCGCCCCCCACTCCTGCCCTCCTCTCTTTCTCTTTCTCTCAAGTTTGGGGGTTGGTTGGGAGCAGAGCAGAAACAGAGAATTTATACTGGGAACATGTTAATAACTAAATATAAATGATTGGCTTACTTCCTTTCCTCCCTTCTTCCCTCTTCCTTCCCTCTCCCCCCTCCCTCGCTTCCCTTCCCTTCCCTTCCCTTCCCTTCCCTTCCCTTCCCTTCCCTTCCCTTCCTTTCTCTCTCTCTCTCTCTCTCTCTCTCTCTCTCTCTCTCTCTCTCTCTCTC
>PVJC01027203.1:0-12710 GCA_004026665.1 Murina feae | reverse complement strand
ATTTTAAATAACAAAAAAACAGCGGTTAACATGTACTGATCATTGTCAGGTACATTACATGCATTATCACATTTAACCCTTATAACAACCTTATAAACTATTTTTTGTTATTATCCTTTTGCAGATAGAGGGATTGTGATATTTAAACTTTTTTACTCCCTTACATGTGATAAACTTGAATACAAGGAGACACAGCATTGTTGGAGTGTATCCTACTCTAGAGACAAAACTCATAAGTACTTTGCTGCACTCAATGGTAGTGACTCATCTGTTACTGAATGGGCCATTAATTATCTGGATAAATATTTAGCAAGCTCTCCAGTGTGTGCTCAAAGCCATTGTGATCATAATACAGTGGGATTCAAATGGCTGGTGAGCTGTCAGGTCAGAATTCATTGGCCTCATAATTTATGACCAATCAAACACAAAGACCACAGTTTCTGGGTTGGTGATTTTGGAAGTCCTGTTCAAAGGTCTTCATAATTCTTATGATACCCAATCCCCCACCACACACACACACTCCAGACACAGCTAAAAAACCAGTGGACTTCGCAAGATCCCATCACTGCAGACCGGATACACAAAACCTTTGCTTCACTTCAGAACCCCCTTTTTGCAAGTCTTTCTTGTCATAGTGACAACAAAGAGCAGCCGTTCATCTTTGATGCTGCCCCATTCTATTCCAGTGAAATGAGGATCCCTAGGACCAATGCTGGGAAGCCACTGTGGTGGACCAGATCCCTGCCTTCTGTGGCCCCAGGACCCAATAGCTAGGGCACCCGAAAGACTTTTGAGCAAGATTAGTCAATCAGCTGCAACATTGCACTATAATACATAATACATAAATCAAATATAATACATAATAAATATAAATAATAGTAAACATCATCCATTATGTAATGTCAGGTTCTCTAAGGATACAGCTTCTCTCTCTCTCTCTCTCTCTCTCTCTCTCTCTCTCTCTCTCTCTCTCTCTCTCTCTCTCCCTCTGTCTCTTTTTAATCCTCATCCAAGGATATTTTTCCATTGATTTTTAGAGACAGTGGAAGAGAGAGGGAAAGACAGAAATATCAATGTGAGAAAAACACATCGATTGGTTGCCTCCTGCATGAGCCTGACCAGGTCCCAGGTCAGGGAGGAGCCTGCAACTGAGGGACATGCCCTTGACCGGAATTAAACCTGGAACCCTTCGTTCCACAGGCTAATGCTCTATTCACTGAGCCAAACTGGTTAGGGCAGGATGTAGCTTCTCAACATGCACAATAGACTTCTCTTTTAAGATATATATTGGGATGCTCTGCATTTTCTTTTAAAGAATTGTTTTAGAATTGATATTAGAACTCCCTCTTTATAAGAGAGAGAGAAAGTGAGAAAGGGAAACATCCATTTGTTGTCCCATTCACTCATGCATTCATTGGTTGTTTCTTGTATGCATCCTGACTGGGAATCGAACCTGCAACCTTGGCATATGGGGACAGTGCTCTATCCAACTGAACTATCAGGCCAGGGTTGCATTTTATTTTGTCTATGTTCTAGGGTGTGTATGGATGTGATTGAGTGTGGTATTAAATGACATAAATGATATATTTCCTTTTACATTTCATTTTCCTGGCACATACAATTTCTGAGTGGGACTTGCCACTTGGATGTGTAGCTCTTCACAGTGGCCAGGACAGAGTTCTAGCCGAATAAACTCCCAGAACTTGCAGAAATAGGACAAGAGGAATTAGAATTAATCCTTAAATTTGAAAAATGTATTTAAACTTCTGAATCTCAAACAAATTCCAAATTCTGAAAATCCCATCCCTCTCCCAGAAACATTTTACATTGGCATCTATTTCACGAAATGCATTTGTGTGTGTTTAGTGTGTTTACCTCGTGTGGATTCTTTCTCAATACCACCCAACACCGCCAGAAAGGGACGCGGCAGGAACCCCTTCGGATTGTAACTCCTGTGCCCTTGATTCATTTTCTGGGTGGCGTGTTTTTATTTCAGTGACACAGTTGGCACTCTTTCTGGACTGTGTTTTCAAACGTAGTTTATGACAGTTCAAGTGGGTTCCGAGTCCTGGATTTGAGAGGCATGGACGGTCTCGTGCAGTGAGGATGCCATGTGATTACCCTGTCTCTTCCCCGGCCGCCCCAGGCCATTTTCCATGCCACTCAATTAAAGGAGTTTCCATTATGACTAATTTACTCAGCTCCACTAAATATCTTCCTTCCGAGGGGGCAGAGAGGAGTTATTTTAAAATAGAAATGCCTAGAAGGAAGCTCTTTTCTTCCTATTGTGACATGCGCCTTTAGAATGTGTGTATGTCGCTCAGACACCATCCACTCAGTTCCTGGTGGCGTCTGTCATTCTCAACTTCTGTAAGGTCAGCCTTCAAAGTTCAGATGAGAAAAGGAGCAGGAAGATTTGTGGATATTTCAGAGCCTAACTGAGGAAAAACAATATCTCTCTCTCTCTCTCTCTCTCTCTCTCTCTCTCTCTCTCTCTCTCTCTTTCTCTCTCTCTCTCTCCCTCTCCCTCAATAAATCTCAATTCAATTTTATACTCCAGGAAAACACTTAAAACACAACATTATTTCAAGCACTTATGTAAAAGGGTAAAAAGCTTATTCAGCTCCCCAAGTAAGCGTTGGCAAGACATCAATAGATTCTTTAATTAATTATGGTAAGTGACTAAAAAGATATCAGTAAAGATTTTATCCAGATGAGGTTTAAATTATTTTAGAGGATTTATTAAAATCAATACATTAATAAAGAATGATAACTGAGTTCCCAATATGCATAAAGGACCGATTTCTTTGAAATTCTAATCTAAATTGAGATCCGGCTCTCAGGTTTAAAAGAAATATATTGACATGGTGAGTCGGCTCAAAGTTTTCTGTTGGTTAAAGATGGACCTCTAGCGCTAGCCTGTTTGGTTTGGTAGACAGAGTGTCGGCCTATGGACTGAAGGGTCCCAGATTCGATTCAGTCAAGGGCACATGCCTGGGTTTCCGGCTGGATCTCCAGGAGGGGTTCGTACAGGAAGCAGCCAATCAGTAATTCTCTCTCATCATTGATGTTTCTATCTCTTTCCCCCTCTCCCTCTCCTTTCCTCTTTGAAATCAATAAAAATACATTTTATTTTTAAAGAAAGTTGGACCTCTAGCTAGTACTTGGAAGATATGTAAGGCCTGAAGGACACATAAAAACAAAACAAAACTGGAAAACATGTTGATTGTGATCAGCACCTTTCCTCTGCATTGCATAGATTTAAGGTTAGCTGCGGAAGAGAAGACAGTGTCATTAAGTCAGAGTCATAATTTTGCTCTAGAGCCAACGCCATTGCCATTTGGTGACCTCCACAGCCTTCCTCATAGCCAAACTTCCTTTTCAACTCAGGAGCTTCTCCATGTCTTAAGCCCGTAGACCAGTTCTTGGGCCTCCAGTTATCCTTAAACTAGAATTTCTTTAGCAAAGCTTTTATATCCAAAGGCAAAGAAGCTCATTGGTTGGCAGGCATCTGAGAAAGGAAATGGGATTTGGTATTGATGTTCTAACCCTTTCAAGTTCAGAAAGGGATAAAACAGATCTCTGTATGAAAACCTCTTTGTGCTTCATGGGCAAATAGATGTGGTCTGGAGGACACACATTTGCACAGATCTCTTCAGTCCTAGAGATCATAAGCCACTGCAAGGGACAGAGGTTCTAAATAAACACATGATTCCCAGGGAAATGGTGTTTTCTGTCCTTCTGCAGTTTTGTTCATCTTTCAGCCTTGGTAGCGGTCTTCTGTTTTTTAGCAAACGGTTGGGTAACGTGTGTTAGGTTGCTTTCTCGATGTTTTCTAATAGTTTGTGCTCACTCTAGAATGACAGAGTGTTTTTTTGTTTGTTAAACACGATATCCTCTTCACATCAGTATTACTTTTATGTTGCTCCATGTAAATATTCTATTACTATGAATCACATGACATTGCTGATATTAACGTCATATATAAAAAAGTTGCTCCACAATGGCATCTGTAACTCCAGTCTGTTACACCAAATACACTTCCTTTGGCAATAGAACATTTAGAAAAATAATTTAAATTATTATGTGAAGACCTAACCATCTATGCTCTCTTTATCTCCTAACTCACCTGTCCAAAAAGAACTCTAGGAAATAGAAATAAATTTACAACAAAAAGGATTTTGCTGATAGCATTTCCATTTCCTTCTTCTCTCCCTCCCTTCCTTCCTCCCTTCCTTTTCTTCTCTTTCCTTTCCCTCCTTCCTTTCTTCTCTCCCGTCTTTCTGTCTTCTTGATGAATATTTGAGTAGAAGATTCTTTATATGAGAAATATCTGAGTGGAATTTTTACTTTGCCTCTAACTGTTCCTTTTCATTATGTTATCAAATGGATACAGTGATACAATAAAATGTGACTTCTCATTTGCATCAGACTTTGTCCATTTTTGGATGGAGTTCCTTTGGAAAGAGACAGCAGGAGTCAAACCCATCACAGGTGTTTCTGGGGCATCCCCTGTGTCAGGGTTCAGCCCTAACTAGTAAACTCACCCAATGATGTTGTCATTTGGCTTCAACACAACAAAGCACAGAACGTAGAAATTGGTGAACATTAATTATAATTAATATTTTATAGAAAAAAGTGTTGTTTCCTGGGCAGTAGTTATTCTTATGGACTATAAGAATACCATTCAGCCCTGACAGGTTTGGCTCAGTGGACAGAGCGTCAGCCTGCAGACTGAAGGGTCCTGGGTTCGATTCCGGTCAAGGGTATGTGCCTTGGTTACGGGCACATCCCCAGTGGGAGGTGTGCAGGAGGCAGCTGATCAATGTTTCTCTCTCATCAATGTTTCTAACTCTCTATCCCTCTTCCTTCCTCTCTGTAAAAAATCAATAAAAAAATATATTTTTTAAAAAAGAATATCATTCATTGGAAAATGTATTTATTTCCTTAAAAGGACTTTCCTTAGGTGGGCATGTGTTGAGGATGAGCTGTACCTCAGGGTACTATTCTGAAAACTTCTCCATCAAAGTTATGAGAGTAAGATTTTTCAAGGACCCAAAAGTATTCATTCTTCCAGTCTTATGCATCTACTAGAGGCTCGATGCACGAAATTTGTGCAAGGGGCTCAGCCCTCACAGCTCCAGCTTCTTCTGGAAGGTCATCCAGCTGCCTGGTCTAATTAGCATACTATGCTTTTATTATTATAGATAGATCAGGGGTCTGTAAGTCAAATAGCCTGTTATTGTTAATAGCACTTTACTGAAACACACCCATATTTCCTTGTTTACATATTGTTCGTCGTGGCTTTGAGTTACTGTTTTAGAGCTGAATAGTTGTGACAGAGACTGTCACCCACGAAACCTAAAATACTATCTGGCCCTTTAAGGAAAATGTTTGCCAACACCTGGTGTAAATAATCAGCTGCTGTTGATTTAGCTGAAAATTAAACGATTTATTCAACAAATATTTAGCATTTATAAAGTTTCAGACATACAAGATAAGCAAATGCTTTCCACAAAGAACTGAAAGTTAGTCTAGTGGACACAGAAAGAGCAGGACACATTCATCTATACCCTGCTGACTTAAAAAAAAAAGAACTTAAGTATTTCAATGTTTCTTCTTACTACAACTTCTAAGAGAAGAGTTTTCCAATTCATCTCATATATGGGACTGAATTTTGGCAAAGCCTCTATTTATCAAAACTCAACAGTCTTTGGGGGCAGACAGAAGAATCAAGATAAGAAAATGTCTCCACTTGGCAGAGGAGAAGAAAATAATCCCATTTTTGACAAATCAACAAGCGCAGCATTTACATTTTGTTCCATGAGGCACAAATGAATTGGAGGTGTTAATGGTATGATCTTAATTGCTGGCAAGCCATACGCTTCCTTACAACACTGCTGCCATTGAAGGCCAGAGTCACAGGCAGGATGGACTAGGATTGTGATTTTATAAACCACCCAAAGATGGGAATATATCCAAAGCTAGTATTGATTCTGTTCTTCATGCTTCAGAATTAATGCTCGCTCTTCTGAGGAGTTGGATAAGTCACATCTCTCATAAACAATATCCAGTCCAGTGCCTTGTGCACTGACACCATGAAAAAAAAAGCCAGACCAGAGGTCTTGTGTTTTAAAAATATTGATAGACATACAGGCCAGTTCACAGGCTACTCCTTTCACTTGCAAACTAAAAACGCTCCCGGAGAAGTGGGCCAGCCAGTGAAACCTGCCAGAGCAAATATGATGTAATGCTCAGAGGAAAAACCATTTATCAGTATTGTTATAACTCGTCCCTTGCCTCATTTCAGAGGGTGACATCATGCAGATTTTGAGACTCTTCTAGGAGAAAGGTAGGTTGCTATCTAACCTCAAGTATAAAAACACTTTGAACGATTTAGGTATAATATTCAAAATCAGGGAAAACATCTCCCAAGCTCCCTAAGGCATTTTCAGCCTCATGCAATGGAACCAGCTGTCATGAACTTTGGCACTAAATTAATGAAGACTAGACCAACAATAAATCTCTGGTTTTCAGAGATCAGATGAGGAAAACATCATTGGGAATATATATATATATATATATATATATATATATATATATATATATATATATATAGTTTGAGTTCTTACCATCAATAGATGTATTTATATCTGTAGGCATACCAAATTGGAGTTATTCAGTACAACCCCAAATTTGAGGACCCGTTCTCTGATTGTCTAGACTTGCTCATTGAAGCCACTGTCATTCAAATAACACAATGTCACCATTGGTTCTCTTCTATGGTTCACCAAAGTGTGGGGGAAGGGCATAAATCTTGGAACACTCCTCTAAACCATCACTGGTCTTTGCATCCTCTGTGTATATTCTCACCGTGTGGTGCCATAGTGTCTCTCTCTCTCTCTCCTTCTCTCTCTCTCTCTCTCTCTCACTTCCAAACTCTTGTACTCGCATACCTAAGCAACTTCACAATGATTCAAGTATTTACTACAACTTATAAAACCAAGTCAAGGTATATCTGTAAATGTGACACACAATACCACTTGCTAATTGGGTCTTGTTTAGTTGACCATAGAAGAGTCTCATGGAGTACATTAGTGGTTTTTGAGTATCTGTGGGCAGTGACTACAATGACAATATAATGTTATATATTTTAAGTTCAGTGTGGTAAGATTGTTAAGACCCCCACATTTCTGAAACCCACTGGAATTAGATTCCATGGGATACCCTCTTGCTAATGGGTTAGAGGGCAGTCCTTTTGAAACCAGTAGCAGCCAAGGACAACTAACGCAAAAGCAAATGTTCTGTGTGAGTACATCTGCCTACCTCAGATTGAATTTGGCATTTTTTCCTAATTTCTCAGAATCACTAGGAATAAAGGCACATAACTTTCCAGAAAGGAGAGGGAGCAGTGTGTTCTTGTGATTCTCTGATGAAGCAACTGTAATTGTTTAATATGTTCACCATAGTGGGTGATTTTTATGCACACATTTTTAATCTGGGGAATAAATATGTAAAATCCTGAAAAATATGATTATATTATTCATCCCCTCACACAAAACTCTTCCACTTAAGATGGGTTTATAAAGAGTGACTTATTTTTTTCCAAATGTGAAGAAAATTTATTTTGACACATTAATATGTTTTTATTCAGTCCCTGTTTATTTTCTGATAAAAAGATTCCAAACAGCATAAAGTTTAATTCACTAGGAGAGGTTTCTCTAAACAAACAAACAGACAAACAAACAAACAAACAAACAAAAAAAAACCACCATTGGGTAAAGTTAGGCCGAGGTTGGAAGGCAAGAATTTACCTTCTCAATTTCATTGGGTGGCCTTTCTGCCATTGAGGTTGGTGGTGCCATAATTATCTATGAAGATGACACAATTTGAGGTGATCAGCTGTATAATCTTCAGTACATGAAACACTGTGGGAAACAGGGTCATTTACCTTGAATAATTTTTGTAGTCCATCTTCCATACTAATGTATACACTATGTACACCATGCATGAGTTTACCATCCTTTCTCTCTCTGAAGAGTTAGAGGTCGTTCATTAGTAGCAAATGTAGAACTCCCCAATTGCCTTGACCAAAAAAGAGCTTCCAAAACACACTTTCCTTATTAGGAATATTAAGTATGTGACAAAAGTAATAACAGAAATCATCTATTATTTAGTTATCAAAACAGGGTTGTGGGCAGTCCAGTTTGGTTTGAGTTTGGAGAATCCTTGATCTCATTTTCATACAAATACACAGACTATATCCAGCTTCTTCTTTTATACAATGCCAACACAGGCAACCCTCAACCACAGTTCCAGATTATTCACCATTTATTTTAAGCACTTGAATGGTGATGACACAACATCAATCCCCTTAAATCAGTATTATATTTTTTGAAGGAGCTAAGGAGGTAGCTTAGCCTCAGACTCAAATCATGATCCAACCCACATCAAGGCTGAGGTCCTGCTCAATCAGTTCTTGGCTACCAGGGGCCCGATTCTGGAGCCTTCCAGCAGCCTCCGTCCTCAGCAACAAGCTATTTAGCAGAAGCCAATGAAATGAAAACATCATGACATTTAATTTTTAAGACAACAATTACTTATTTCCTTACCAGAATTGGAAAGAGATAATGTGAAATAAACAGGATTAAAATAAAACAAACCTGCCTCTTCTCCCCCCGTCCCCCCATAACCTCTACAATAAGCATTGTTTTCTTTTCTTCAAAGCCCTCCCTTTACTTGTCAAAGAACATCAGAAGTTCAGTTGGTGAAACCAAGAGGAAGTGATTACTCTTATTATAGACTTCTATTACCACGATGATTGTGGCAGAGACATATTTTACATAGTCAAATGAGCATCTCGGTCTTTTGCAAAGAGTGTGGTTCTTTCCTTCCTGCGAGTGGAAGTTCTGGGAAAGTCAGAAGGGAAAGGGACTCTGATAATTCTGTTCTTCTGCCAGGAGGAGAGCCTGTCTGGCAGGTTTAGGGAAGTGGAGCCCGAGCAGGGTATTCTGCAGCCAGTGGGAACGCCAGCTCCTGTCTTGATAACTTCCAGTTGGCAAATTCAGCGTGTGCCAATTACACCACTGATATTGCGGAAGGAAGGCAGCAAAACTGGAAACAAAAAAGCAGAACCACAGGCTGCTGAGCTTAAACTCCTGTCTCAATCTGTGTCAATGTGTATTTTCTAAGGATTTTACCATGAGTGATCTAGGATCGTAAGGTTACAACCTATAGGCTCCTGTATGGATTAGTTGCCCACATCAGGGTGGAATGATGTGTTGATAGTGATGTCAGAGAATCGGAGGGATTGGTCTAAGTACATGCCTTTGTCCCTTCACCTAAGGCTCAATGTACAGGTTGCTCAAATAGATTTCCGGAGACACGTAACTACACTGAAATAAGTGTATCCCATTGAGTGTGAGTCTGGGTTCTTCAAATTCCCCACTTCAGCCAGATTCCTGCATGTGTTCCCAGTGGGCTTCACATGACCTTCATTCATAACCTTCTCCCTTCTCCCTGTTAGTGGCTCCCATTTTCCAAATAGCAAGAGCACATCAAGTCACCTACAGACCGTGCATCGAAGGTCTCTCCTCAGGACATGACCTTTCGTAGCCACAGACTCATAGGTAGGCATACTATGAATGGTGGCCACCAACACAGTCTGTCATCAGCTGCTACAGAATTCATCCATTGGACCTTTCATTTGCATAATTCTTCTCCCACACAATCATTTACTCAACAATATCTTTGGGAGACCTTTTAGATGGGAAAAGAGGGCGAATGCATTGAAAGGGTGATTTCCCATGTCCGTTTCAGGGTATGGCTTTTACTGTTTAGTATTACACGTGGACCTTTCCAGCGCTGTGCTCCTGAACAACACAATCCGTTTCATGCCTACACAAACGTGCACACACTTATGTGTACCCATCGTCATTTCCCTATATAAATGCAGAGGAACTTTGAGGGAGAAAATTCCAAACAGAAGACAGTTCAAAAGTTGCTTCTGCCCCCAAAGCATGTAGGTTTGCCTTCCCAGCTGTGCTAATATTATAGTGAATTTGCATTTTCTGAGCATGAACCAACTGTACATCAGAATAGGAGAGGTGGGCTGTGGAAAGGAAAGGAGAGAGAAGTGGCCCCCAGGGATCAGGGCAGCAGATGGTCAAGAGACATATGAAAACATGCTCAAAGTCACTAATCATCTGAGAGATGCAAATTAAAACGACAATGAGGTATCATCTCACACCTGTCAGAATGGCAATCATCAGCAAATCAACAAATGATAAGTGCTGGCGAGGATGTGGAGAACAAGGAACCCTTCTGCACTGCTGGATGGAATGCAGACAAGTGCAGCCACTGTGGAGAACAGTATGGAGTTTCCTCGAAAAACTAAGAATGGAACTCCCATTTGACCCAGTGATCCCACTTCTAGGAATATATCCCAAGAACCTAGAAACATCAATCAGAAAATACATACACACCCCTATGTTTATAGCAGCACAATTTACAATAGCTAAGATTTGGAAACAGCCTAAGTGCCCATCAGCAGATGAGTGGATTAGAAAACTGTGGTGCATCTATACAATGGAATACTATGCTGCTGTAAAAAGGAAGGAACTCTTACCATTTGCAACAGCATGGATGGAACTGGACAGCATTATACTAAGTGAAATAAGCCAGTTGGAAAAAAAGATAAATATTGCATGATCTCACCAATTTGTGGAATATAATGAACAACATAAACTGATGAACAAAAATAGATACAGAGACAGAGAAGCATTAATCAGACCATCAAACCTCAGAGGGAAGGCAGGAGATGGAGTGGGGAAGGGGAAGAGATCAACCAAAGGATTTGTATGCATGCATATAGGCCTAACCAATGGACACAGACAACAAGGGGGTGAGGGCACAAGCGGGGATGAGGGTGGGGGAAGCAATGGGGGGATAAGAACACATAAATAATACATTAATCAATAAAGAAAAAAAAGAGAACATTTTACAGTGAACTCTGGATTACCTGAAAAATCAATAGAACACAAGCAGAGCCGGGGCTCGTTGTGGACTTGTTTATATAACGACTAGAGGCCTGATGCACGAAATTTGTGCAAGGGGCTCGGCCCTCACAGCCCCAGCTTTGTCTGGAAGGTTGTCCAGAAGGTCGTCCCAATGGTTGTTCTGCTATTTGATCTAATTAGCATATTAGCTCTTTATTATGTAGGATATTCGTATCTTTATGTTCCCCTCCCAATGTATTTTTCTTACAAAATACTTTTACAAATATATCATTTTAAAAAAATCTGCTCCAATAACACCTAGAAGAAATGCCTGTGTTCTCTGCCCACACGAGCACGTGGAAAATGCCCTTTTGTCTATTGTGTGAGGAACCTCCTCCCATATAAATACCCATGGATACTGAGGCACCAAGTGGCCTCTAGCTCAGGAACAAAGCACGGAATAAGATAAATTATGTAGCTCTTCCCTTCTTCCAACCAGACACTCTACCCCGGAGGGAGGAGAGGTGTGGTTGTTGAAACAACAGAGCACCCGTTGGCTGAGTGGATGAAGAAACGTCGTTCAAGAGACTCCTTGGAAGGGGAGAGCCTGACATCTCAGCACGTCCTCAGCCTGGACCTGGCTCGGACCCCGGACCGAGACCTGGATCGCAGTAAGAACTCCACTCGGAGCCCAGCCCGCCCAGCCTCTCTGCCAGCCCCTTCAGGCTCCTCTTTTGAGCAAAGTGCTTCCATTGGATGGTCAGTAGGCCAGGCCAGAGAAAACCTGCTGTCGCTGGCTTTGGACACACAGGGCAGACAATTTCCTGGGGAAAACACCACTTCGTTTCTGCTTTCCCTGAATCTGTTAAAAACATGTTTGTTTTGGCAATTTTCAGCCCAAGTGCGATTTTGAGTGCTGCACAGCTTGGGGGGATTAGATTACACCTCATGACCGAATTGAGGGCTGGGAGCGAGCCCACCCCACAGCCTTCGAATCCTATAATTATGGGTTCAGATAGAAGGAGTAAGGTGAGTCTAGATCAGCTTTGTGTTAAGGATTTAATACGACATATTGAGTGTGGCTTAAGCCAGACGATGTGCATCTATTATACGCTCTGGGCAAAACACAGGAGACCTGCAGGTGCCATAAACATATCGGATGGCAGCACTTACACACCATGGTGTGTTGTGTATAAAATATCTTGGGAACTAGAAGGGAAGAGGGAGCCCAAGCCCCTCACCTTACAGGAGAGACTACATCCAAAGTCATTTAGGGGAGCTTGTCAGAGTCACACAAAACAGTAAAACTCCGGCTTTACTGAAGAATCTCCTGAATTCCAACCCCGTACACTCATATACATGGGGGCACTCCTGATCCTGAGCAAAATCTCCCATCTTTGACAAACACCCACACACAGTTATTTAAAATATAATATTATATACAGCATGGGGCAAAAGTAGGCTTACAGTAGTGAGTATGTGCTGCACAGTTTATTCTAGTGGTATTATTTATCAACTAGGGGCCCGGTGCACAAAAATTTGTGCACTCGGGGTGGAGGGAGTCCCTCAGCCCGGCCTGTGCCCTCTCACAGTCTGGGACCCCTCAGTGGATGTCCTATGATGGCCCCAGTCTGCCAGGCGCCTTTTGTGTGTGTGTGTGTGTGTGTGTGGCCACTGGGGACCTGCCCCCAGCCGCATCTGAGGCTCGGAGCA
>PVJC01027202.1:13533-23550 GCA_004026665.1 Murina feae | reverse complement strand
TGGAAACAGCCTAAGTGCCCATCAGCAGATGAATGGATTAGAAAACTGTGGTACATCTACACAATGGAATACTATGCTGCTGTAAAAAGGAAGGAGTTCTTAGCATTTGCAGGAGTATGGATGGAGCTGGAGAACATAATGCTAAGTGAAATAAGCCAGTCAATGAAAGAAAAATACCACATGTCCTCACTCATCTACGGATAATAATAACCATTATAAACTGGTGAACAAAAATAGATACAGAGGCAGAGCAGCATCAAACAGACTGTCTAATTACAGCAACAAGGACAGGAACATTGGGGGGGGGGTGGGTAACAGATCAGCCAAGGGACTTTTGGTGCATGCATTTAAGCATAAATAATGGACACAAAACACTGGGGGGTAGGGGAGGCGGGCGGAAGGGCAGGGGAAAAAAGAGATATATGTACCAATCTTTGTAAAACTTTATGTAATTAAAAAAAAAATCCTTTTTTTCCTGGTTTTTAATGTCTCTTTGACATATTAATGTCTCTTCTGCAAATGTAACTTAATAAAAAATATCCTAAAGAGCAAAATTTATTTCTACATGAAAATTATCAGTACCACTTATACAGGGGGGGGAAAGATGGAACCAACCAAATATGCAAGCAAACCAAAGGAGAATGGTCAAAATATAGTAAACTTATTAATTAGAATATTATTTAACTATTAAAATTCAATTTATGAAAAATATTTATAACCACCAAAGTAAGGCAGAACAGAAAATTGTATATATCTTATGAATCAACAACTTTTTAAAACTAAAGATATGAAAAAAGACAGAAAGATGTACATCAAAATAGTAACAGTAAAATACTACCACCACCACCACCTCTGCAAATCTTGTACAGGTGCCAGAGAAAATCAACAAAATACAGATAAGTTTATTATGTGTAAACTCAAGAAATAATGCTCTTGTTATGTAAACCTACCTTAAAATGTTACAATATTTGTCTGTAGTTAAAACCATTTTCCTTAATTCTCCTATTGCTACTTCCTTTAAATAGTAACATAGTGCCAAAGCCTTGCACCATTCACAGGATATGATTTTTTTCTCTAATAATCCTCATAAAGCTTAGAAAGTGCTTTAAATGTTATAATAAAGTAAATGTCCTTAATGTTTCCAATTAAAGCTGATCTAGCAAACAAAGGCATATTCACAGCAAAGAAAAACATAATAAAAAGTAATAATCAAAATTACAGACGTCCTCAAACTTCATTGAATCCCCACACTTTCTGGACAAATGCACGTGAAAACAAAGAATTAAGCAGAAGTTTCTTTGCAGCTTATTACATTTGACATTTTGAGAAGTTAACACATTTGCACTACCTAGTTTTCTAACTATTCATGTTCAAAAACTTCACAGAATATATTAGCAAATAAACAGTATTTAATTATTCTTATTTGAATCCTGGGTAAGTATGCCAACATAGCAACCTCTCCCTGTTCCGTGCTAGTTAAAATAGGCTATTTCATCTTTGAAGTGTAAAAGCCGTCCAGAATCTCCTCACAAAAGAGGGATGAGAGTAAGAGGAGATGAAAAAGAAGCAAACAGCAATTTAAAGTACACCTGCCTCTGACAAGGTGGTGTACTTCAGAACGTAACCACAGCTTCTCATACAACACTTCAGCAAGCACAGCTGGATTTTAAAGGGATGCCATTTGTTAAAAAGACAACGTATTATTAGGAAGACAATATCTGACTCCAATCAAAATATTATCATCATGTGTTCCTTACACACACACTTGTTCTTCATATGCATAACTATATATGAGGGTGGGACAGCTACTCTTAACCCAGAAACAGGTTCTGCAACACCCTCTGACCCAACCTGTCTGTGAGACAATGGGTCTGTCTTGGCATGATGTTTAGCTGATGTATTCAAAGCGCCAGAGTCACTGCCCAGCTGCCAACATCCTGCAAAAGGAACTGAGGTGAAGACCAGAAACTGCCCGAGGGCAGGGCTCTGGGGAAGGCGTTTCGGTCCACTGGGAAGGGACCCCGGGCCCCTGGCTGCCTGGCCAGAAGACCCAGGACACCAGAACTGGGCCAAGGCAACTGGCCTGCGGTCCCACAGCGGCAAGGGACAGTAAAAGGACACCCTCAACCAAGAGTTTGCTCAATCTGATCAGGGAAGGCCCAAACTTTGAGGAGCTGGTAGAACAGGGTTTTGCCAAGACAAGCACAAGAGGGTGAGGGAGATGCGAGTGTGATTAATCAATGCCACCCACCTTCGGCAGCAGCTCTGGGTGTGCCCATGCCGCGCCTCAGTCATTGCTTGGCTGTGACGAGAAGTTCCCTCAGCGACTGTCACTGGGAACCAGATCTTCCAAAGGAGATATTTCCACCTTAACTTGCCCTACATCGGCCTTGGCATCCAGGCTGAGAACACAGCCTTCTCTCTTGCCACAAACCCACTAATAGACATAATAGACACCATAACATGTGCCAAATTTATATTTGCACCCTTACCAGACAAAGGGGTCTCTGTCTTTCCCCAAGCTAAGTTTTTGTATTTTTAAATTACAGTTGAGAGAGAGAGAGAGAGAAAGCACACACCAGCCCAGCAGGGGTGAGCCGGGGGTGGTTGTTCTGTGGTGGATGGCAGTCTCCTCTCCCAGCCCCTGCAGCCCTCAGTCACCCAGACTGCAGGAAATGGCTCGTAGAGAGTACAGAGAAGTGACTGACGAAATGACCAGACGTCATTCATATTCCTAACTGTGCGCTCATTTGTCTCCACAATGATGTCAGCTCCTTGGGAGCAGGACCCTACCTTCTCCTTGGTCAGTGATTCCCACACATCTAGAAGAACAGAATACCCTGAAAACACACCACAATCCTCCCCCACACACCTTTCAGAGAGCTACCACGATGATCAATCTCAGAGCCATGAGGTAGGGCTCCTAGCAGAATACTACATGGAAACATGAATCTACATACATAAATCAGAAAATAATTCCTTTGCTTTTCTCACTCCAAACTATGGCTTTCATCACCCCCTTTCTTGGCTTTACTCTTCTTTCTAAGGTCTCCATCTATTTTCTGCGACGCAGCTGCTGTTCCCCTCAAAAAGAAGAGGGAAAGACTGACATACCTCGATGTGGGGGTGGGAGGACGAGAAGAGATAAATCAAAGAAAGTATATTTATATGCATAGCCCACGGACAGGAGCAATAGGGTAGTGAAGACCTCGGCGGGTGAGTAGGGGCTGGGAGGAGGAGGGGGAACAGGGGAGAAATGGAACACATCTGTAATACCATCAATAAAAAGTATATTTTAAAATGGGAAAAAAAACTTATGTTCACCCAAAACCCTGTATATGAATGTTTATGGCAGTTTTCTTCGTAATAGCCCAACACTGGAAACAATTCCTATTGTTCTTCAACAGGAGGGGGGGGAAGGAGAGAAGGAGAAAAAGAGCAGATCAACTGCCAACCTCCCACCACCACCAATAAGCCCGTTTGTCCCATCCAGAGGTCACGAGCATGGCCCTTCAGGTCTGGAGCCACTTCTTCCAATCAAGGACACCAGTCTCCGTCAGAGGAGCACTCCTGGGCCCCTCCTCGCAGACTTCTCTGTGCTGCTCAAGAAGTCCTTGATTCCTCCTTCACTCTCTTTTTTTTAAAAAAATTCCATGTGCTGCTGCTGCAGCCCAGATACCCCAAAGCAGGGCTGCCTGAACGAATGACCTTTGCATCCTTCTGCACTAACACATCGGAAGGAAGGCCCTGGCGGCAGACATGTGTTCACGGGTTGGCAAAGCACAAAGCCTCACAGGCAGCAGCATCCACAAGGCCTGAGGACAGGATTCCTCAGCGGATACCAAAAAGCCTGAGCAACACCTATGCACTCCGGCACTGCGGCTAAGATCCGGACGGAGGATGAGGAGGCTGCCACCAAAGTCATCCATACGTCACACACACGCAGCACTCCTACAACTTGGGAGAGCTTTTATATTTCTAAGCTACAGCTGAGAATGAGAACAGATTTTTTTTTTTTAAGCCAAAACAACTTGAGGAGAAACCCAGGCAACTCCCTTATGTCTAGGGACCTAGGCATTCGGCAAGAAGCAGACACTTTCAAGAGGGGGAAATAATCACAGGGCCCAGTCTGAGCGGCCCACCAGAGAATAAACACACAAAAACTAAGCCAGAACCCCTAGGCTCCCTCCGTCTCCCTCTTCAGTGATTCCAAAACTCCCCTGATATCAAATTACCTGGCTGTTTCTGAAACACGCACGTTCTCAGACACTATCCCACACCCACTGCGTCACAACGTCCAGGAGAGCACCCGAGCTAGGATCATCTCTGTGCTCCTCCCTGGGTTTAGCTCCTTTTAAAGAGAGGTGGGTGTCAGGTCAGTAAAGGGGACCCCTTTTGGATACCGTCAGCCACACAAGGCTCATGACTTTATGAGGCAAACTCCTGAGAAGATGCAAGTCAGCGTAAGATAGATTCCATGAGAAGATGGCAGCAAGTCATACTAAGATAGATGACAGATGACTATACAAAGATCTTTTTAAGAATTAGAGTCGCCAAAAGATGGACTGACCTGCCTCTGGAGGCAGGGAGCTGTCTATCCCAAGAGGTGTAGGAGCAGAGAGAAGGTAGGCTACCTCTTGACCAGGATGTTGTAAGACGATCGCATCCAGCAAGGGATGGACAGAAGGACTGGGTGGAACTCAACGTCCCTGCCAACACATACGTCAGCGAGGAGGAAAATTTCAGCTACCCGTTAATTAATGAAAAGAGATAGCATGAAAGTCTGTAGGTGGGGTCAGCTTTCCACAGATCTTTTCTCTTCAAAGGAGAAAGGAGCATGAAGACACACCCCTGACTCACTCACCATCGGCCTCTCCTCCAGGATGTTCTCGAGGTAGAAAGGACAGAGCAGGAGTCATAGTTGCTGTGACCAAAACCTGCCGCTCGCTGACTCTGCATGTTGGCCACACGCCAGACAGGTGCTATGGGCCACCATGTGTCACAGGCCCTGCCTCAGGGAGCGGATCTGGTGGCAGAGAGAGCTCACACACTTGATGGCTCTCTCTCAAAAAAAATAAAAAAGTTATTATCTCACTTTTAGCATTTTTGTCAGTGCAGTGGTTTTCCAGGAACTCTCTTGGTGGGGGGGAAATAAAACTTTTCTAAACATACATATTCTCAGTCGAGAATGAGTTTGCAATATCCAACTCACAATGGAAAAAAAACAAATAAACTCAAAAAGTCATCTAACCATAAACTTTTAACTCTAATTTAAGAATTTAAAAATACTATTCCAACAGTCCCTAAAATGATCAAATTATAATAAGGTATGGCAATTCTGAACAAAATAATAGAAACTGCTGACCCAGTAATATAGTAATACAGGAAGCGATTTAAGTGAGAGGCAGGGGGTGGATGCCAATGCCTGTGAGGCTAAATTCCGAAGTCAAAGTGACCTTTATGAATTGCAGAAGTGATCAAAAACAGAGAGAGAGAAGGAAACAGAGGCGAGGGGAGGGAGAGAGAAACTCAAAATAGCAAGTTTAAATAAAATATCTGGGGAAGGGAAACATTTGGTTTCCCCCCAAGTGTAAGGTAAGCGATAACTCTTGCAAATACCATTTTCTTAAAAGTTGGAGTACCAAAGTAGTGCAAAGTAAGAAAATAATTAAAAGTAGTTGTTCAATTGAACAAATACTTATTGGCAGCCTATTAGAGGTCAAGCCACTTTCTAGGTACAGGGTAGGGGTGGGAGAGGCAGACCAAACATGCAAGTGGAAAGACAATGCCCACCCCTCAGGAAGGACACAGTAACAGTGCGCACTTGAGGATGTGCTAAGCATTATCCTGTTCAGGAGCTCATTGGTACAAGAGATGCAAGTGGTATGGAAAGTAAATGAGGTAATGGACTGAGGACCAGAAGAGAGAGATTCTAGTCTCAACTCTATCACTGGCTCAGTGTCTATGGAGAAATGGACCAAAATAGTACCCCTCCCACAAGACTGCAAGACTCGTTAGTAACAGACCTGGAGGAAAATTCGGAGCTCTGGCTCCTAGTCCAGTGATCTTTCCAAAATATGATGCATATATTTTATGTATTAAATGCATACATAAAGAGAGAAAAGGAGAAGAAAACCTTTTAACTTTATATCATTTGCCAAGAAAGGGAAGAAGAGAGGAGAAGGAGATTCAGGAAAGAGCAGGAGGAGAATGGAAGGTTTAATTGTGACATCAAGGTAGAAATATAAGGAAACCAGAGGCCCGATGCATGAAATTCGTGCAAGGGGCATGGCCCTCACAGCCCCAGCTGCCTCAGCCCTCGCAGCCCAGCTGCCTCTTGGCCCCACGGCCCCACCCACACTGGTCGTTCTGGAAGGTCGCCCAGAAGGTCGTTCTGTCATCAGGTCTAATTAGCATGTTACCTCTTTATTATATAGGATTATGCTCTGATTGGTTGGCCGGATGACGTGACACTTAGAATATTAGGCTTTTATTACGTAGGATAAGGAGTGTCAACACATTATATGAGCAATGCAAAATCTCTTATATTCTCATCCAAATCATGGCTTAGAATTCTTTTAAAATATATTTTAATTTATTTCAGAGAGGAAGGAAGGAAGAGGGAGAGATAGAAACTCAATGATAAGAGAGAACCACCCAACTGGCCACCTCCCGCACCCCCCCCCCAATGGGGATCGAGCCCACAACCTAGGCATGTGTCCTTGACCAGAATCAAACCCGGGACTCTTCAGTCTACAGGCTAACGCTCTATTCACTGAGCCAAACCAGCCAGGGTTAGAATTTTTTTTACTGTAAAACCATTAAGGGCAAATGAAGAGAAGGTCCAAAATGATATAAATGAATGAAGCAGAAAAGAGATAACAGAAGAAAAAGGGAGTGGGGAGCATATAATAACATCATTCAAATATATAAAACCCTTCTAAAGAGACAATGGGGACCCACTGTGTCCCCAAGAAGTGGCATTATACTCTATAGCTTGTATGTCGAACAAAGGGTTAAACACTTGACTAAGACTAGGTCATTCTAGAAATTATAAATTAAGAAGGAACAATCCTATACACACAATCTGAATGCAGAGTAATGAACTGTCAGTGGGTTCCAACTAAGTTAATGTATTAGAATCATCTGTACGCCTTGAAAAATGCAGATTCTCAGACCTACTGTATCAAAGTCTCTGGGCGATGAGTCCAACTATCACCCCAGCTGGTTTGGATGCATCAGGAAGGGACACACGGCTTTGTCCTATCACAGTGGACAGGGGAAGGAGGGACACAACAAGGAATGGCACCAGGGAGTGGGAACTAGATCGATGCAAATTCTGTGGGCGAAATAAGATTTCTGTGGGCATGATATTTTTAAAGTGATATTTGCAAGGCTGCTCTGAAGCATACAAACATATCCCACTGAATTTAAACACGACTAAAGCTCCTAAGGTCAGCCACCGCCATCCAGGTGAACCAGAAGTCACCCCTCCGTGCTGCAGGAAGACTACAGGAGCGGCAAGAGGGTGGGAATGGTGCAGAAGAGGCGGGCAAATATTTTTAAAAATCAAAACATGGGGAAACAAAAAAGAGAGGCTAAAAGCAACCATTCTCCTTCACTCCCCTTCCCCCCTTCCCCTGCCCCAAAGAAATAATAATAAGAAAGAACAGGAAGAAAGAAAAAGGAAAATAGTTGCGTCTCCATCTTTCAGATGAAAAAGAAAACAGACCCAATTCTGCTCTTGGTGATATTTTTTAAAAGCAAGAGATGCACGCAGCTGAGACATTACCTAGCAGGCAGCAAAAACCAGGGGTCCCTTCACATGGCAAAGCGAAGGAAAACAAGGCGCAAGGGGTGGTCTTGCTTGGCTGTTTAGACAATCAGACAGATGGGTTGACAGCTCCTTGCCTTAGGAACTGCCTGATGTTTAAATTAACAATTGGCCACAAGCCAACTACGGGAACACTCAAACGTTTGGAGGGGTGTGTTACAATTGGTACCTTGGCAAAACACAATGATAACAGAAGATTAAGGGGAGTCATGAGAGAGCGTCCCTGCCAGGCTCTGAGAAGATGTAAGGTTTTTACCAAGAAACAGGTTTTTTTCATCTCTTCTATTGTAGTTTAGCATCTGTAGAACACTGGCCTAAAAACCAAACTATCTAAATCTCATCCTTTGAGCTCACTAGCACTCAACTTGTCCACCTAAAAGCTAGCTAGGAACAGCAATCTCTCATCAATGCAGAAGTAAGAGAGGACATCTGCCTGCCGGCGTGGCTCGGTTCTTGAGTGTGTGCGGAAAGGTTGTCGGTTCTGTTTCCGGTCAGGGCACATACCTGAGTTGTAGGTTAGATCCCTGGTCCAGGCATGTACAGAAAGGCACCTCATCGATGTTTCTCTCTCACATGGAGTGCGCTCTTCTCTCAATCTCTCTCTCTCTCTCTCTCTCTCTCTCTCACACACACACACATTGAGTGTTCTCTCTCTCTCCCTCTACCTCTCTCTCTTCCTCAGGTAAGGATAAAATAAAAAAGAGGACATCTTTCTACTGACTGAGGTCCTAGAACAAGAGGAGCCTCGTGTGTCAGGATAGTTCTATTTTGGGTTTATCATTTCGCACTTAATTTTGCAAATCGCTCTGCAATCATCTTTATTACTCCCCCCAAGTCTTTAAGGTAGGTTACCTCTTTAGTTCTAGTTCATAGGTGAGGAGACGACTAGTCATGAAGATGAAGTTATTTACTTAAAACAAGTTAATGGTCAACCAAAGACTGCACCCCCTCAGACTAGCCCGTTGTTTCTATTCCTCTCCAGCCTAAGTCTACACTTACACTAAAACTCTCACTTCAAGAAAAAAGGAAGGGCAAAAAACACCACGGTATGCGTCCGGTTAAATAATCCCAAAACAACAGGTTTGCTTTATCATCTCCCAGACTCCCCGTCCACTTCTGACACTGAGAGGGGTCTGGAATTTGAACTTTCCCAAAAGGATCTGGTCGGTGCAGAACAAGCCAGCCCTGTGATAACCTCGTTCCCTTTTAAACATCTGTGATTGGCAGCTCGAGTGCCTGTTAACAATGAACAAAGAGCAAATTTTTCTGAACCTCATCATCTTCTTAACCTTTTCTTTGCAAAGGTCTATAAATAGCGCAGGTGCCCATGTTTGGGGTTTGTTTGTTTGTTTGTTTGTTTGTTTTTTAGTCAAGGTAGGAGATTCCGTCAGACCAGGCTACTTTCAGTTCAACACACACACACAAGCCACCTTCCTACTGGAAGGAAGCAAGAGTTCAGGAAAAAAAATAAAACACCGCCCTGCCCTGAAATGGGCATTATGAATACCTTCTGACCACCCTGGGTCAAATACACATTCTCTTTCCTGACTCCTTTCAGCTGGGTCATTTGCATTCCCAATGCTACTGGTGAGTGCATACAACAGAGAGCTGGATTTGAACCCAGGATCACAGAGCTGGCTGGGCTCCAAAGCCCAAGCTCTTTCCAACTAAACAGTCTGAAAAAAAAAAAAAAAATGGAATCTGAGATCTTGGGTGAGTGAGGTGGGCAAAAAAGAAAGAAAAAAAAAAGATTCGATTGCCTTTCCTGGGTCCAAGCGTGTGCAGAAAGACAGCAGCAAAGAGCCATCAAGAGGCTTCCTAAAGGAAGCGCTTTGAATGACCGGCTCCCTTCCCCTCACCTTCCCGGGCCCCACCCCCACCCCCACCCCCACCCCACCTGCCCCAGGAGAGCAGCGCACCGGGCCGCCAGGTCGGTGGAGTCGGTGATCGTCACACCGCATTCCTGGGGCCGGACCCGGGCTGTGCCACGGCGCCCGAGCTCCGCCGCGCCTCGGAAAGAATAAACAGCAGTTGAGATTTTTAAATCCTGTGGCCCAGCAGGCAGCCACACCAGTTTTCCTGCTGCTCTTCGGCCGCCAGCTTCCAGCGACTCCCGCACAGCACACGGGACCGAGGATCCGGGGTGTCAGGACCCCGCGCACAGTGAAACCGGGGCCCCCCTC
>PVJC01027202.1:0-13433 GCA_004026665.1 Murina feae | reverse complement strand
CGACGCCCCGAACTCCGGGCTGGAGAAAGGCAGTCTCGGAGCCGCGCTCCCGGGCCGAGGCGGCGCGTGGGCAGCCACCCGCCGAGGGGCGCGGGCGGCGGGGCGCGCGGGGGAGGGGACGCGCCCAGGATGTGCAAACTTTCGGGAGCCCCAGTGGCCTCCCTCCGACCCGCCGATCCGCTGACGGAGCCCGGCCCTTCTCGCTCAGAAGGGGCAGAAGGGTCCTCCCCCCTCCAGGTGGCCGGTCGGGACCGGGACCGGGACCGCGGCGTGGAGGCAGCACCCCAAGCCGGATACTCACCACGCGCGGGGCCCGCGCGGCACAGCCAGAGCGCCAGCAGCACCCACAGCCGAGCCGGGCGCAGGGCGGGCATCTTCTCGATCGCCTCCTCCTCCGCCGCCGCCGCCGCCACCGCCGGGGCAGATCCACATGGGGAGGGGGTCCCGATCGAGGAGCCCCCCACTTTCTCCTCCCTCTTGCTGCTTCTGCGGATCACAGCGCCGCGCTGCACCGCGAAACTCGGGCTCCACTCCCTTGCGCCCCGAGTCAGCCGTCCCCGTCCCCCGGGGCCGCCGCCGCCTCAGCCGCCGCCCGAAGTTTGGCTGCAACTTTCTGGGCTGTGCAGCGAAGCAGCCTCGTGTGTCCTTCCGCCTCGGCCGCCTCCGCCCACCTCAAGCCCCGCCCCCTGCCGCCCGCACCCAGGGGTTTCCCGCAGGAAGAAGCGCCGGCCGGCCGAGCGGCGCGCGGAGGGATCTACGAGGGGCTCCCAGACACGCCGGCCGCCCCCGGCCCGCGGCGCGGACCCGCGCGCCCCAGCGAGCGCCATGGACGTGGAGCGCCCGCCGAGCCCGGCCTCTGGCGCCGGAGGCTGACGCTGCACGGCAGACACCGGGGCTTCCGAGACCTTGAACTTGCAGGGACGGCCAGGCCTCACCCAGGGAGCTAGGTACCGTCCCCAAACCCACACAGCCGCACGCGCCCGGGCTCCCTGAGGGAAGGCGGCGGAGTAGGCGTGCTGTCAAGGAAATGGGGGGGAGGGCGCCAGAGCCCATTGCCAAAGTGCGGCACCCTCCGCGCACTTGTTCATTCATTCTCTCGCTCGCTCACTCATTCATGCGCGCACTCGCGCGTTTGCGCGGCGCGGCGGGAGGCACGCAAGACGCCCGGGGCCAGAGCTCCTGGCGCCCCGCGGCTTTGCGGCTGACGCTGCGGGGTGGGGGCAGATCCTACCAGTGCAAGGTCAGTCCTATGGGTGAGTGAGGACCAGGAGGCCAGCGAGGGACAGTCCTTGCAGCGTTGTTTGTCATGGCCCCAAATCAGAAAAAACCCAGATGCCCACCCATGGAAGAGCGAGGGTATATTGATCCAATGAGACGCCATACACCATGGGAAAGACTTGAATTCACATCTGTCACTAGGGATTAATCTTAGAAAACAAGAAGGTGGTGAAAAAAGCTCATTGCAGAAGGAGATACAAAGTATGCCATATATATATACATATACATGTATATATATACATGTATATGTATATATATATGGCATACTTTATATATACATATATATACACACACATATATAATCTTTAAGTTTTTTCATAATACAAAATAGTACTGATGGATGCAGACCCGCCCGGTATATAGTAAAACAATAGAACCAGAATATTGGTGACTTCCCGGTCAGGAGAGTGGGGGATGTGATCAGGCATGGCTACTAGTGGGCTTGTTATCTGTAAGAAAAGGGCTGAAAGCAACAACCACAAAAGTTGGTGTGGGCACAGCACCCTGGGGAGCACCACCATGAGAGTGAGGGCACTGTTACCCTGGACAGGCGCCAAGGAGGGAAGGGGCTTTGGGACCGGATCATGCAGGACTTTGAATGGCAGGTTGCAAATGGGGAGAGGTGCCCCAGCCAGTGGGTCCGTTGTTTGGAGCGTCTCCACACACCAAAAAGGCGGGCGGTTCAAGTCCCCGTCAGGGCACATACCTAGATTGCGGGATTCGATCCAGGTTGGGGCACGTATGGAAGGCAACCGGTGGGTGTTTTTCTTTCTCTTCCTCTCTCCATCTCTCTCTCTCTCTCTCTCTCTCTCATCAATAACTATATCTTCGGGTGAGGACTTGAACACATCTTTAAAGGGAAGTTGCTCTGATAATCCTGTGCAAAATCATCAGGAACAGAACGTGAGCTTTTGTTCACCAAGGGCCAGTCCGGGGTCTGTGAAACAGTCCAGGCAGAGGTGAGGTGATGAAGGCCTGAATCAATGAGGTAGATGTCCAATGGAAAGAAAGGGATGGATATGAGACAAAAAGGGGGTTGAGGAGTGGGGGGCAGAGGGAGACTGGCAACTCTGTGTGACCCATTAGATGTGGAGGTTTGTGATCCTGTTGGGAAGGGAAATCCTATTCACAGGGCCTTTCCCTGGCTCCGACAGGATGAAGTCCATGCTTCTAGAAATGATAAATACAAGGCTTTTTCTTCCCCGAGCCCCCTCGCTCGTCCTCTCTGCCCCACTGTGAACTTTACACACAATCACAGTATTGAATGACTCGAGATTCCCCCCCCAAATGCATCTTCTTGGTTCCGCCTCTGTACCTTCTGTTCCCTTCCCTCCTGCTCTGGGTGAACTTCTAATTATTCATCCTTCAGTCCTGCGAAGGCTTCGCCGACACTGTATCCAGCTCCTCCCCCTCGCAGGCAGTCCCTCCTCTGCGCTCCTCCTTTATCCTACACTGTATCTGTTTTTCACACAGGACTGTTTGTGTTTCCATCTTTTCCACTAGATTAGGAGGTCCTCATGGACAAGGACCGTGGCCTTATTCATTCCTCGTGTCTGGCACATAATAGATGGACTCGAATGGGAAACAACACGAAACAAGTACAAGTTAGTATGCTCACAGGCCCGTGAAATTCCCAGCCGGATGTCAATAAGCACTTTATAACAGATAAGCAAGTGCTCTTTATTAGAAGTAGTCACCTTGGGATGCTAGGAACTCTTTTCAAAAATAACATAGCCTAATTGTTTTTGGAATTTCCCTTGTGAAAATATGTTCAGAGAAAGATAACATTACTTGTTATTGGCTGATGTGTAGAGTTATCAGTTTGATCATTCTATTTACTTACTAAATGCACTTAATCATAACTTGGCTGTACACGCATTTTAAAAATCACCTGCAAATGTTAGATGTATCACTATTAAAATACATTCAAAAGGGTGTAAACGGAATTATCCCCAAAGAGCAGTTCCAGAAAGACTGTGGCTATGACATTACTGTGACAAGAGGTTCACAGTTTCTCAAGGTGATTGTTTTAAGGAAAGCTAATATTACGTTAACTTCCAGCTTTTTTGGATCTATCATAATATAACTTATGACATAGATTCTCATAATGACAGGAGGAATAAAGAGTAATTGTTACAAGTGAAAGTGGAGGCTGCAACTGAAAAGGTGTTTTTAAAGACACGGTTTGGAAGAAGTTATGGCTATAAATGGCTAAACACAAAACAAAAAAGGGAGCTGAAAATCAAGAGAAGAAATTGGAATCGGCAAAGACTGAGAGGTGAGAATAAGTTCATCCAACCCATCAACCGGCATTTGGATGAGTATTTACCACAGGCCAGATCCTGTGTGAAGAGTAGAGGGATAACGAGACAGGTGTGACAGCTGAGGGCCTGTGAGGCCTGCCCCAGCCCAGGGGCGGCCAGGGAAGGCTTCCAGGGCAACGGCAACAGTTGGACTGAGAACTGGAAGACCCAAAGATGAATCAGGAAAAGAAGCAGAGGAGAGTCCTCATGTTTACTGATCTACCATGTCCCAGGCAAGGGAGCAGGTATAGAGGCAGGTGAACGGTAGAGCCGAGAGCCTGGTCCCTAAAGTAGGAAGATGAGGACTTAGGCAGGGGCTGTGGGGATGCAGAAAAGATGGGCACTGGCCCCTAAGACTACTGATTGCTTCAATAGGAGAGGAAAGGTCGATCAAGGAATTAGCGATGGCTTCAATATCTTGAGGCAGGTTGGACGTAGGAAACACAGGGAAAGGAAAAGAAGGTTAGATAGATTAGATAAGCAGGCGAGATAAGACAGCAGGGTAGCCAGAAGCAGGGAAATCTGTCTTGTAGCAGTAGGGACTGTTGGCGGCTTTAGGGAGAGCTGGGAGTAGTGGGACTGATTGAAAGAATGGACTTTGCACTGAAATATGCTTCTGTCGTTGGCCTCTCCCCAAATTCCATGGTGCGCATTTAGGTGGCCATTTCACTCTTTTCCTTATCCCGATCTGAAGCTAGAGAGGGTCTTAGGGTGGTGCCTCAAAACTCAGAGCAGCTGAGACGGGAAATGCCAGGAGCCGCCTGGAGATATTAACCCCAAATGTACTCAGCAGTTTCATTTCTCAACTAGATTGGGAATGGTCTCCTAGTCAAAGCAAGTCCTACTTTGTAGGAGAAATTAGCAGGAAAATATTCAGGTGCCCCTATAAGCTGCCATAGCTATTGCCATTCCTTAAATGCCATAGCGTCACTGATACAAAGAAAAATGGGATCTCACACACTTTCATCGGAAAAAAAAAAAAATCTATGTTCAAACTCAAAATGTACAGACCATTAGCAGTAGAAACACGTGAGTAAGGGCCACAACTAGTTTTCATTTTAGTCAAAGCTAAAAATGCACATATAAGTCTTTACTAATTGAAACTCACAAGTAAAATTGCCTCTCAAAACCAGAAATGCAGAATTGGGCACCTAGTTGTTCGCATGTCTGTTCTCTCAGATCCAACGGGTGGGCTGTAAAAGCCCTCAAGGGAAGGATCCGACGTTATTTGTTTATTTTGCCCCAATTCCTAGCACAATAGTTAGTACACACATGTGCTCAATGTATGTTTTAAGTAAACATACATTGAGCAGCTATATCTCTATGAATTGGAGAGGGATGCAAAAGTGACACAGTCTAGGTGTTTTGGAGAATCCCAGGCTGAATTAGTGACACTCTAGATGTTGTAGAAGAGGCTCTGGGCCCTGACCGGTTTGGCTCGGTGGATAGAGCGTCGGTCTGCAGACTGCAGGGTCCCGGGTTCGATTCCAGTCAAGGGCACATACCTTGATTGCGGGCACATACCCAGTGGGAGGTGTGCAGGAGGCAGCTGATCGATGTTTCTAACTCTTTATCCCTTTCCCTTCCTCTCTGTAAAAAATCAATAAAATATATTTTTTTAAAAAGAGGCCCTGGGATACAGAGCAAGCATTGGTTGAGCTACTCCACACATCTCACCACATACCCCAGGGACCCAGGGCTGTGTGATGAAGTGTTTGTGGAAGCAGGAATTAAAATAATGCCTTGCATTCATTCCGTGCTTTAGGCTTTCCAGAAACTCTTTTAAGTATATATCTCATTCGATTCTCAAAGCAATCGTGGGAAATAGCCAAGCCAGTCATTATTATCCCCATTACACAGATGAGAACACTGAGATAGAGTGTGTCTGCCCAAGGTTAAATAAGTAGTTAGTGACAGAGCTGAGATTAAAAAAAAAACCCAGTTTCTGACCTCTGATTCAGTTTCATTCCATTCTGTCCTTGACCGTGTGAAGTACATTCAAGATGATTTTTAGTGTAGGGATTTCTGGGCAAAGGTCCGCCAGCTTCTTATGACTTCCATATTGATACAGAACAGCTGGCCCGCGGTAATTACAAAGCCTAAGTGAGCACATGCATTCTTTGATTTAAAAGCATTTTTGGAGAGTTTACCCTCTGCAAAGCACATCCTTGACTCTGTGGCAATACAGACATGTACGAGCCTGTACCTCAGAGCATTGAGGAAACCAGGGGGACAGCACAGAAACAACATAACTGCGGCAGAGATAAGGAACAGGGCTAAGGGGGAGCAGAGAGCACTGTGATTCATCCTAAGGTCACTTTCATTGTGTTCGGTCCCCAGCCTGCGAGATATGAATGAACTAAGATGGCCTATGCGACTGACCTGGAAGCAGTGTAGACAAGAGCCACAGCTTGTTCGTGTTGGTGAACTCACAGAAGTTGGTTCTTTGCCTTCCCTAGAGCACAGAACAAGTGCATGTTCTGAGAGGTCCACCAGCTTCCGCTACACAGAGGACAGGTTCTGGAAGGCAGGAGTCAATCTCAACGTCAAACTACTCTTAGAATTAGGAACTGTTCCGACCCTTTAAGTGAGCAGCAGCGCAGTGGTCTCTGCTCCAATGAAGAGCATAAGCAATATAAGAAAGTGTGGGTTGGGCTTCTTGACATATGTTTTCCCCCTTAGGAATGTGATTGTTTCCATTTAATATCAAGGAGAGGAAAATTTAAGCTTGTCCTTATACAATGAACTCTCCTGTATATGTACTATATGACAGATGGTACCTAGGAATCTAAAAGTCTCTGCTATCTGTGAGATAAGCAGGAAAGTTAGTATAGGAAGGCTCACTTTAGCCTTATCTGACTTAAATTTTCCTTTTAAGTATTTTGTGACGGGAGGGATTACACTTCAACCCCTAAGTCAGTGTATACTTTTAAAATGTAATAATGTAAAAAAAAGGACTGACCTTTATGTAGCAGGGTATCTCCCCAACTCAAGAGCAGCATAAATCCACAACCGTGTAATTATGAAACCACAGTGTTACTGGATGAGTTGCAGTGCCTCAGTCCCTGCAATGGTTATGCAACTCTGGCTCTTTGTGAAATGTTAAGGTGTTTGTTCTCAGAGACTTCAATTGTTTCTACCCAGCATGCTCAGGTTCTTCCCTCACAGGTTAGCCAAGAGATTCTTCAGCAGTGAGGTTCAGGCATATAGTTTCCACCCTAAAAAATGGGGGTAGGGGGGTGGAATTTTCATCCTATCTGAGGGCAGATCACATCTGAGTTCCCCCGAAGCAGAAGAAAAGAGAACACTTGTGTGGAATTGAAAATGACTAAGTGTGAGGATGAAGGCCTCAAAAGTAAGGTAAAGAAATCCCATTTTTAAAAGTAAGCACTAAAATTAAGCCTCCTTCTAAAGTAACTCATCAGGAGGTAATTATTGGCTGGCAACTGGTATTTATAATAGAAGCGTACATGGCCTTAACGATAGGGTTTGCTTCTGAAAACATCCTAATTAAAAAGGGAAAGAGTGGTTTTATAGGAAAGTACAAATCAGTGTTGTGTATGTGTGCTAATGTGTGCAGGGACGGAGGTGGTAATTGCTGGGCTGTGGTGCGTACGTGTGCTAATATGTGCAGAGACAGAGATAATGGCTGGCTCGGCGCAGGTATCTGTTGCTGAAGATAATGACCTTGTAAATGTACAAATAGTTTCCAACAAAGCTGAAAATACATCATTATTATTCACCAACGTGGAATGGAATGTGAAATTGGAACTCAGCAGGTGTGAGTGGTGGCTGGACCTGGTCGGGATAACAACTTGTTTTTGTTCGTAATTATTCTGATTTCTGCACTAGAATTTGAGGGGGGGGGTGATCACATTGTAAGGTATGAAAATGTGGAATCACTATATTGCACACCTGAAAACTAATATAACCAATATCACATTGTATACCAACTATACTTAAATATAAAAAATAGATTAAAGAAATAAAAAGAATCATGTAATATGACTAATGCAATATTCTCTTGTCCAGACCAATGGCCAGGTCACTTTTCTGCACACCTTTGATTCCTTTCCTCTTATCACACTCACTAAATGTCCAAGCAACGCGACAACAACAGGTGCCAGCAAGTCAAAGAATGCTTCCCATATTGAAATCGACATCTGGAAAGGACTCCCAGGGCTGAGAAGAGCCGGTGCACAGTTCACGCCTCTGTTGGTTTCTTTTGTAAGATACAGTTACCTCAAAAGAGCCTTCCTTAACCCAATGTAAGCGGGCATTTTCCCGGCAAACCGCATCGTAACGGGAAGAAAGAAATCCAATAATGGTCTGACTTTGCAAAGTCTATCTGAGTTTTCTTGCACATTTTCGTTGTTGTTGAAATGCCAGGCCCTGCATATTTGACGGCTGTCTCTACTCATCGTTTTTGGAAAAAAACTCATCTCCCGTGCTTTTTTATAAAAAGCGATATGACGAGTTTACTCGTTTCCCGCAAACAATTTTTAATTGAACTCTTATAGTCCTGAATCCTCATCCATCTATAGTTATTTTTTAAGTCAGTGAAGACATGGATAGGATGAACACAGACTGACTTATGTCAATGCCTAGAATTAAGAAACAACCTTCAAGTTTCAAAAAGGCAAACTTGGAACATGCCAAAGGTAGTATAGTTCCTTACTCACCCACCACTTGGGCTTTTGAGGAGAAGAAGAGGGGAGTTGGAAGAGTTGAAGAGAAGAAAACCAGGGAAGAAGAGCGGGAGAGAAAGGTAAAAGGATGCTCTGGAGCGCAGGCACCTGTTTAGACGCGGGGAAGCCGCCCAGACACTAACAACAGAAGAACCAACATGGAGTTCCTCCTTGCACGTCTCCCCCTCCCCTCCTGAAGGCCCGGGGTGAACCCACAGCATTTTTTGATCGGTGAGAGAGAACTGCCCTCGGACACCTCTCTCAACTCCCTCCGAAGAATTCAAAATGCTCCCACTCCAAATCAGTTCCCCCCATATCTATAGCTGTGCATGAAAATTACAGTAATCACGTTAATGCTGGTCAGAGCAGTGAATATGTATGAGGGTTCTCTGTGTTTACCTACTTTATTGTCTGCAACCCTCCAGCCAGTGTCTGAGCAGGTCACATTAGTCCCACTTCACAGACACACAAAGTGAAACCTGAGACGTTGCCCCAAAGCACTCAGCTGTAAACAGTGACACAGCCCAGGTCCGTCTGACCAGCTTCAGTGGCACCCAGTTAACCCCTGTGCGATACGCATGCCTCCCCACATGTCTCTGCCTCAGGGATGCAGCCCCATCCGTTGCTTAGACTACCCACTTGAGCGTGGAAGAAGTCCTGTAGTCATTTATCGTAAATCTAGTCTCCCGCGTTTCTTGAGACAAAGGCTTGATCACATGTGTCCTTTGTGGTCCCCTACAGCATGATGCCCAATTTACTGTCAGCTCCCAACTGGGGGAACTCAAGAACATCATGTCCCTCCTTCTGCCCCCCAGACGAGAGAATCAGACAATTTTGCAGGTTGTTTTCACACTACCACGTTTTATTCTGAGATACTCTCTTCTAAGTGTATCTAATCAGAAACAGAGCAAGTAGAGAAAGAACCAGTTCTATTTATTGCCATATCTTTGTTTAAGTTATGAACAATAAAAAAACATACTATTTAAAAATTAAAGGGAACACACCTATAATATCACCACCTATAGCATTTTGGAATATTTTATTTAGTTGTTCCTTCATACGCACATTTCAAATAGTTATGATCAAGACATATATGCAGCCCGACCGGTGTAGCTCTGTGGTTGAGCATCACCCCGGGAACCAAGAGGTCATGAGTTCGATTCCCGGTCAGGGCACATACCCGAGTTGCAGGCTCGATCCCCTATTCTTGCTGCAGGAGGCAGTCAATCAATGATTCTCTCATCATTGATGTCCCTCTCCCTCTCCCTTTCTCTCCAAAAAATCAATAAAAACATACATATATATATATATATACACACACACACACATATATACACACACACATACATACATATGAAGTTTTTATCCTGCTTTCTCAGCAAGTTCATATGTGTTAAATCTTTTCCTTTGTTGCTACATAGCTGTGAGTTTGCATGTGTTTCAGCACTGATGATAAATGGAGCTAGAATGCCTTCTGTTAGTGTTGGGCTCTGTGTCCAGAGCTGTCTATCTTACTGCTGAGACAGCGCCTGCAGACAGCCCTCCTATGCTGCTTCCATTGCTAAGGCCAGCGGGGTGAATGGGTGGGCCCTTCAGCAGCTGAGGTGGATCAGCCCAAAAGAACCCCCTGCTGCTGCTCTCTAAGCTCACTCACTACCATCCCCACCACTACACCCATGGCATTTGCAAAACTTCACCACTCTCCTGGGGGCCGCTTTCTGTTCCCTGTTTCCTTCCCAGCAGAAGGCTTCACTTCCCACTTCAATGAAGACCTCTCTTAGTTCAAATATCACCTCCCCTGTAAAACCTTCCCTAGCCCTCCCACTTCTACTCTGGGGGGAGGGGGAGAGCATGAAAAACTTCCCCAAACACTCTCAACACCACTATTTATCTCTCATGCACCCACCTTTACTTCCCGTCCTTCTATCTCAGAGAAAAGTCTTCCTTCATGCCAATGCTAGTCCTTCTGCTCTGGCCATTGGTTTCACTGGCTTCTGCCTTTTGCAAGACCGTTTCGCCATTCGATTATCTTTTTGCCCCCACTGTCATTGTCACCCATCTCTTTACTGGTCTCATCCCTTCAGCCAACAACTTTATCTCAGCCTTAACGCATTACACACCACAGACACGCTTAATTTCACTTAGACAAGTTTCTATTTCTTTTCACTCCCAACCCTCTTTATCCCTTACTGTTTTTCCCTCCTCAAAACCCAGGATAAGTTCTTTGCCCTACATTTATTTCCCACCTGCTATGGGAAAACAGTGGGGAAGTATATACTGGTATGAACAAGGCAGCCCCTACTCCTGAGGTGGGGAGACAACTAGTAAACTAAAAAAAAAAAAAAACAGAACACAGTAAGTGTCATAATAGAAATACGTGCAAAAGTACCGATGCCGGTAGAAGGGCTTTCTGGAGAGGAATCGGAACGGCTTCCTTGGGAGGGGACAGGAGTAAGGCCTGGGACAATGAGTGGGATATTGCCAGGTGGAGACTGAGTCAGGGCAAGCCCACGACTGACGGAGGAAACCATAATATTAACAGTTACTTGGGGACTATCAGACGGCTACTCAGTTACTGCAAGGGTTGAGTACGACTGGTTTAAGTCGATGGTTCTCAAACTTGCGCACGCATCAGGACCTCCCAGAGGGCATGTGAAAGCACACATTTCTGGACTCCACTCGCAGAGCTTTGGGGTGGGGTCTGGGAGGAGGCTGGGTAATTTGCATTTGCAGCCGGTTCCCAGGTGATGCTGGTGCCGTGAGTTTGGAGAGCACACTCTGAGAACCACGGGCTCAGTGACTTGGCTTCTGCTTGAATTGTTCTAGTAAAATTACTTCTAGACGTCACCAGAGATCTTCAACTGCCAAAGCCTCAGTCCTCCTCCTTCTGGACCAGGTGGCAGTGTTTTGATACAATGGGTGGTTCCTTAACTGGCCTCCCCGTTTCCAGTCTCACCTTCTTTCAATCCATTCACAAAACTGTCCAAAATACAAGAATAAACCTATCCCTTTGTGCTTAAAATCCACCAGTGGCTCCCCAATTCCCTGTTGTTAGAGCCCAAATTCCAAAGTCTGGGACAATAAAATAAAATTTAAAAAGCAAACAAACTGGTATTCTGGCTACATTTGCCTCTTGTGCTGCTGCCCCATATTGCACAGTTCATGTTCTAGACACATCGACCTGCCTACCCGTCCCCAGAGGTGCTGTAAGCTCATATGCTCTTTACCTCTGCATATGCTCTGGCACGCCCTTATTCCCTCCCCTTCTCCACCCCGTCTCCCCCATGCCCTGTGGAATTCTAGTTCAAGGCCTAGATCAATGTCATCTCCCCTGGGAAGTCTTCTTCAGTTTTGTGCCTTTCCCTGAGCCCCTCTCCAGTTGGTTTCTGCATATTATATATATATCATTTAACACTTTGTTGAACATGAGACTACTGTATTAAGACCTACTTGAGTGCAAAGTTTGATTCTATTTTATTTTAAAATTATAGTTGACATGCCATATTAGTATCAGTTGTATATATAATGATGAAACAATTATATGCCTTATGAAGTGAACAGGGTAAGTCTACTACCTATCTGACACCATACATTGTTATTACAGTATTATTTACTGTATTCCCTGTCTTTTTTTTTTTAAAGATATTTTTTATTGATCTTTAGAAAAAGATGAAGAGAGGGAGAAACATCGATGTAAGAGTGAGACATCAACCAGCTGCCTCCTGCACAACCCCTACCAGGAGTTGAGCCTGAAACCTGGGCATGTGCCCTGACTGGAAATCAAACCCAAATATTTCAGTGCATAGGACGATGCCCAACCAACTGAGCCATACCAGCCAGGGCTATCTTATTATTTTTGTTGTTCTCATAGAAGACATTCAATGTAGGTGTGTTGCGTGAATGTTGGGTACACAGGCAATACATAATTAATGGTTTGAATAGGTACTTGCTGCCTCCCCAGTGGAACCCAGCTGTGAGCAGGCAGGCAAAGAGGAGGAGGAGAACATGAAGAGCAGCTTCGTTAATGAGCACGAGCAAAGGTGCCACCTCACACCCACCTGACTCCCTGACTGAGAGGATGAACCACAGGCTTGTATTTCCCATGACTCTCTCTTTCTTTGATGACATACCGGTTTGTCAGCTCCATGGACTGAGGCAGTTATGCAGCTGCCTTTCTTGCTTTTGGCAAACTGCTCTCCAGAGGCCTTGTCCAGAACTAGAGCAGGAAATGCTTTGGTTGCTTGACTTGGTGAGCACATGGCCAGCAGGCAGCCACACACCTCTCCTTTCTGTGCTGCTGCTGAAGGAATGCTGCATGCTTCTCCGCTTTTGGGAAGAACAGATCGTGTCCATTCTCATTCTCTCCTTCTCTCTCTCTCTCTCCTCCTCCCCCCGAACATTCTGAAGTAAAATAGGCCTGAATGTCTATGTGGCCAAGTTGCGTTCTCCTCATTCTCTAATGTTAACCATAAGGTTAAGAAAGCATCTAGCAGCCAGTGAGCTCAGAAGGCCATGCCTTTTGTCACCTAGCCTTTTCCTACCTCTGGCAGATAGATATTCCTATGGGAGAAGCCATTTATTTAGTGACTACTATGCGCTAGATGTTTCCACAGATGATCCTCACTACATTCCTGCAAGGCAGATCTCTTTTTCTCCATTTAACAAACGAAGATACTGAGGTTCAAAAAACTTAAATGACTTATCCAAGATCAGCAAGCTACTAAGTGTGGTAGCGGTAGGATTGGCACCCATGTTGTAATGATTCCAAAGCCTGTATGTTTTCCATTATTTCTATCATGCTGGAGAAGTGAAAAAGCTGAAAGTTACAGAGTCAGCCAGTGTCACAGGGATTGAATTCAAGGTGTCCTGATTTCGAGGGCCGCCTAGAAATGCTCACTTTTTTGCAAAAATTGTTTGGGTACGTTTGATGTTCCAAGAATTTATGAAACTTAAAAAATATATACTGAGGGAGAAACAAGATGGCGGCATAGGGTAGACACCGCATATGCAGCTGTGAACAACTATTTCAGAAAAACCACGAAAAGAACACACAGACACCGCTCGCACCCACAGGACGGCTGGCTGAGTGAAAATCCTACAACCAGAGAAGAGTCTGAGACTCAGAGCAGCAGCGGAAGCAAAGTACAGAGGTACGGAGGCGCGC
>PVJC01027201.1:0-23435 GCA_004026665.1 Murina feae | reverse complement strand
AATACCCTGTCAATGAGGAGACCCAAATTCTAACCTGCTTCTTTTTGACATAGAAAAAAACTAAACTTTTAGCCATTCTGCTGCCTGTCTCATAATTTCAATTTATCTGGAATTTTAGACTTAGCTCTACTAAGTGGCCTTTTGTAATAATATCCTTGACTTCTCTGTGTTTCAGGTTTATTTTATCTGTTAAATAATCAGGGTGGAAACAAAAGCATCTTGGTGACAGTAGGATGAAAACTACCCTGGAGAGTTGGTTGGATCATCTGAAGGAAAGAACTGCCTCGCCCAAATGAAAAACATCTTGTTCACTTATCCATTACCTATACTCACTCAAGCAACATTGCAAAGCATAGCTATATATGTTAATGCAAACTACTGAATGCAAGGCAGTCATGCCACAAAGAAGAGTAAGACATACTTCTTGCCCTCAAAGAGCTGGTTGTCCCTGTGGAACTGCAGCTCATAACTATCAGCCATGTGTTAAATGTCATGATAGGACATTATGGGAGGATAGAGAGGAGGTATGCCTGAGGGCAGGGGACCATGTGAGCAGTATGGCCAGCAGAAAAGATAGGTCAGAAAATAATTTCTGGAGGAGTTAATACCTAGACTGAATCTCAGATGCATTTGCTTTAGCTTTCATGTATGGGCAGCTGGCAAATCTTCACTCTGATTTATTAGTTAAGGAAGTCCCCTGAGTTCACCTGAAGACACAACCCTGTTTGCATCTCCCAAAAATTGTTACATAGTCAACAACAAATAATCCACGTATGAATTCCTGAATAACAATGTAATTCCTTATGTCCAATGCTCTTTTTTCAAAGTGATGAATAAGGCATAATTTTGCCCTCAGGAAAAGTCTAATCAAATCAGTAAGAAAATGAGTCAAAGGGTAAGGATGCCATTTTGCTACTCTGGTCAAGCAAGCCACTCAAACCAGTGCAAATATGTATAATAATACATCAGCTGAAAAAGAAAGATCATCAGTGAATTAGAGATTTTATCTGGCATTGTCTTTGGAAACTTATATCAATTTTCAGGCCAAATACAAAAATAAGAATGATTTTACACACATCTGACTTCTAGACTTGCTCACAGGTATGGGAATGTATATGTATGTCTGATCTATTTAAAACAGAGTGTGTTGTAAGGAAAGGAGGAAGGGAATAAGAGCTCTATGAATTGCAAACTGCACTTACTATATAATTAAAAAAAAAAGCAATCTTTAGAAAAGAATACTGTTTGCTTTCAAACAATTTAAAAAGGTCAATTTATTGTATAAGTAAACAGTGTGTGGGGGCAGAAAATAAACATTACCTTTAACCATTTTGAGAAAAATTCCAATGTACAGAGAAAAGTCAATATGTTTCCATAGAAAGCAATTATTTCAATTTTACTACATTTACCTATCCTGAGTCACCTGGGAGTAAGAATTTTCTTTCTTTTTTATTGCTGTCATCAGTTGCGAAAAGGTTTGCCCAGGACAAAGTCAGCACTCAATCAAGATTTATTGAATAAACTAAATAAGAATATCATTATAAAGAATTCAAAGATTTGCAAATGAAAGACATTATTGACAAAGCATTTCTTTATTTTTATTGTTATTTTATTTTAGTTAGTTTAAATTTATTTCTTGGTTTTAATCTTTACTATTGAAAATATTATAAAAGTCCCCTGTCTTCCCCCCAGCCCACTCCAGCCCCCCACCCCAGGCCCTCACCACCCCATTGTCTGTGTCCACAGGTTATGCAAACATGCATGCATACAAGTTCAATGGTTGATCTCTTCCCACCCCCCTTCCCCTGCCTTCCCTCTGAGATTTGACAGTCTATTCGATGCTTCTATGTCTCTGGGTCTATTTTTTGTTCATCAGTTTATTTTGTTCATTAGATTCCACATATGAGTTCTTAACTTATAATTTTGAACCCAGCCCAATGCAGATTGTACCAATATCTCCTTAAATTGAATATTAAAAGTTGTATATGCAGATGGAGATTAGAAGTTTAATAAAGATTTTAAGAATATAGGTCTATAAAACCATTATAATGTACCTTTATTTTATAAAGAAAACCATATGTGTAAATATTAAATAATCTACTTGTTCAAATGTTTCTTTTTTCTTAAATATTTTATGTTAAACAATACTTATTATTATAAATTATGGAATGAAGTTAGTCACTTTTCTAGGCATGTAAACAGATAATTATTAAGAGAAATACACAAACAAGATAAATATATATTAAAGTGTGTTTATGTCTACAATATTTGTATAAAATTAAACATTGCTATGAAGGTATATTTCAAATATTTTGTTTTATAATGCATGACATTTAAAGACGTAACTTTCCTTCTAACTAAAAGCTGAATACTATCTAATTTGGGTAAGCTGTTTTAAGGGGTGTTTTTCTACCCCAAGGTAGACAGAATTTTGACAGGGACAGGAAATGAGCTGGACTCCCTATTGTCATAAATAACCCTCTTAAGAAGAAATAATCTTGGCAGTGTGTCCAGGTGGCTATGTAGATTGATGTGTGCTTCCTTACCAAATCAGAACAAAAGGGAAGAAAACATTTTAGACACCGCAATGCAGATAACTAAAATGATACTTACAAAGCGATTTTTTTTTTTTTTTTTTTTTTTTGGCAAAGCAGTTTCCTCCCCAGAATTGAATACCAAAATGTATTTTCCATTTTTCCGCTAACATGTCACAAGTTCCACTCTGGGTGACGTCCATGGTCCTGGCTCAGGATGTGGACTAGGAGGGTCCAGGTCACGGGGACAGTGACCAAGGTTGTCAGATTTATTAATGCATTAATCATCTTTCTAAAAATATAGGTTATACAAAGTGGGTGGATATCACTACCAACTCAATTTCACTGGTTTTATTACAATTACATAATCTGATTTGACTGCACCAAAAATATTATAATTAAAGAGTAATTATAATTTGCATTGAGTTAGATAGAAAAATAAAATAAAATAAAAAATAAAATAGATGCCTGAAAGGACAGTGGAAACTAGGTTGTAGCAAGCATTCATCTTTCAAAATTCAACAATCTTGAATTTATTATTTTTAAAATATATTCTTCTTGATTTCAGAGAGGAAGGGAGAGAGAGAGAGAGAGAGAGAGAGAGAGAGAGAGAGAGAGAAACTTCACCGATGAGAGAGAATCATTGATTGGCTGCCTTTGACCGAATGGGACCCGGGAACTTTCAGTCCGTAGGTTGATTCTCCACTCACTGAGCCAAGCCAGTAAGGGCAACAATCTGGAATTTAAACGTAGTTCTATGCTTAGTTTTGTGGACAAAAGAAATAACAGTGTGGTGATTAGGGCTGTGTGATAGTTTCTAGCATCTCTGCCTCAGTCGGTTCTTTAATTCCAAGTTTATTTACATCCAAAGTTACTCATATTTTAACTACCATTAGATTGAAACAGATCAGTAGAAGAGACAACTGTCGTTCTATGTGAGATTGCCTTAATCATGACACATTACACAGGAGCAAAACAAATTTAAGGCTAACATTTCTATATATTTAAGTTTATTTATCAGTAGGCTATTGGTGGTTAAAATAAGTTATTAAAATAGCCGTATGGTGCTCAATGAGAGGTTACTTTAGTCAAAATACATTATATGAGAGGAAAAAGGATAAAAATGATGAGAATTCATGCAAAATAATTTTTTATTAGATCAATATAGTTTTAAAGCATCAGTTGTCTATTACAGCAATGTTGCCCATTGATCAATTCATGACCATTTTCACTTAAGTTGATGGAAATCTAGTTCTTCTACCAAAATTATGGTTTTTTTAAAAAAATATTAAAATATGCTTCTAGTAAATAATGCAATTTATGCAGTGCCAACAGAACTTATCGGCACAAGATAAACATTATATCATAGGAAAATGCAAAAGTTGACAGCCTATGGCATATGTGTTCCAGCAAAAGTTTGGGTGAGATATATGCTTTATGGTACAGACATAAAACTGGCTCTTGATGTGATTTTCAAAGGTACACAGCATTGTCAGCCATTTTAAGGATTTTGTCCTTTCATCTGAGTAGAGGGTGACCTGTTGGAAAATTTTGAGTCAGTTTGATGTTTGCTTTAGTACAATTATCCCGGCTGCTGTACAGAGGCTGTAGGCAGAGGCATGAGCTATTCAGTAGGGACAGGGTGGCAAGCGTGTAGCTGAGGGTATGATGCGAAATGGCGAGATTCTATACTTACTTGCATTTTTACATAAGGGAAGATTTCCTCACCAATTCAGTATGTGGTGTGATAAAAAGAAAGAAGCGGAAGATGACCCCATGTCTTGGTCTGAGCACTGGATCCTGATGTTGCCATTGGCAGTGATGAGGGACGCCAGGGCGGAACAGGTGTGGAGGGGAAGATGAAGAGTTCAACTCTATACCTGTGAGAGTAAAATGATTGTGTGGTATTAAATGTACGCATAACTTTCTAAAACCACTTATAGCAAGTGTCTGTTGTAGTTCTTAGCTAGTGTTATTTTTCTGGCTTTCTTTTTTTTCTGTGGCATCATCAGTTTCTTCATTTGCCTGGTTGTTCTTTATTGTTTCAATATGCAAATATTGTAAATATGTAAAGAGGATTGCAAATATGTAAAGAGGATTGAAGGCCTAAGAGGATTTCCTTTTCTTCTGAGCAGATTTCTGTTTGCTTATGCAAGTGGCTGGGGTCATCAGCAAATTACACTGACTTTACTTTGATCAGGGAGTGAAACCAGAAGTCACACTTTAATCCCCACATGTGTATTTCACTCTTATTTTGGGGGTGCAGACCACCAGGATCTTAATCAAAACTTGGGCGATTTACCAATGCTCTCTGGTGAGCTTTACCCAATTTTAATTTTTTATTCTTGGAAAATTTTCAAAAACTCTCATCAGCTTCTTGACCTCTTAGTCACTTCTTACAAAGTTGGCAGCTCCCACAACAGGAAAGCAGAGTTCCATACCAGGCTCACACCTAGGAATTTTATTTCCTTTATTTTATAATTTGGCCTTGTAACTGCCTCATTAGCATTCCAATGGGGTATTACACACACACACACACACACACACACACACACACACACACCCCCCAACCACATTTTATTAATTCACCTAGGTACATTGGTTGAACCAAATAAATATTTCCACTATGGGTCCACTATGTTTTTAAAATAATTTTAAATCCATATTTTATACCTGATATTAATAAGATAGTTAACAAGTGCATACTAAGGCATTTCTTTTTCAAAACTTTGTTGTCCGTGCTATTATAATTTGTGGAATATAGTAGGAAACAAGCAGCTAAAATACCTACTTTTCTGAAATTTACGTTCTACAGAAGACAGAAAAGAGCAGCACAACTGTCGAAGAGCACCAGGGCTACGCTGATGTTGAAGAAGTTCCTGTAATCTAGAGCACATAGTGACTACTTTATTTGGAATAGTCCGGGGCGGATTCCACGCAAAGAGTACAATTAAGCTAAGAAATGAAAGGCAAGAAGAAATAAGCCACTTAATCTCATTTGAAATTCGGAGGAAAATTAGTCGATCTGTTTGAGAAATAAGAAAAGGCAAGTGATTCCGTACTGTGTTAACCACAGGGGAGAATTGTGAAAGAGTTTAGATGGCCAAATCAGGGCAAACTCATACAGAACCTTGGGTTTCAGGGGCAGAAATGTCATAAGTAAAATGTGTGCCTGCCATGGTTTATCTGGGTTTAACTCCCAGATAAATGATGAAGGGACAAGAAACATAAACTCTTGCCTATCAGAAACATTGAAATACAATGGGATCGTTATTGAAATACAATGGGATAGTTTTTAAAATATATATATATCTTTCAGCTCAAATCTCACTTTTCATTCCCTCTCTTAGTAGTGACTTCTAAACTGAACCGTTACCAAGCTAACCCAGTGGGCTGATGTTGCCCTGATGTTTTTGCTCTTGGAACCAAAATAAAATAAGAGGAAATTAAAAGGCGCACACCTAGAAAGAGCATGCCATCATTATACAATTTCCAGTGTAGTAACAGATTTAGGCAAGATCATCTAAGGCATGCTAAGTAAAAGTGATACAAGAGAAAAACAACACTTTCACACTGCAGATTTCTGGTAGCCCTTCTCCCTTGGTGATCCATGACACAGCAAGAACTGAATTTTCCAGACCCAGCTAGTACTATTATGCACATGTTATCAATGGCAGCTCCTTGGTCACTTAGAATGCCCATGCCTGCGTGTGTGTGTGTGTGTGTGTGTGTGATCACTTGCTCCCAAGCAGTTGCATATCTACAACATCTCTCAAGTAATACTACATGGTTTTGAAGACAGAAAAACAAAACAAAACAACAACAACAAAAAAAAACACCTCAATGTCACAATGGCAAGGGGTGATTAAGGGAAAGCTATTAATATTAAATACAGGGTAGGGCTGCAATATTACAAGGCAGGTGAAATGAGTAGGGCTTCCCTGCACATCTAACACGATGGATGGATGGGATCCAGACTTGATCTGGGCCTTGGTAAGGTTTGGTGCCATCTAGTGGCAGTTGTCTCCTATGGCTAAATACTATAGTATCAGTGGATATGATTCTGAGTCCTTGAGTTGAGGACTCTTGCTAGCTCATGCTTGGTGCAGCCTAGAATGCTGGAGGGCTTTCCTAAACTTACTTCCACATCCCCCTGCAGCCTTGAGAAGACCCTGTGTGGGTGTGACACAGAAGCACCTTTATACTCCTGCTGCCACCCCAGCAGTTAACTGCTGTTGCCTAGTATTGGTGCAAACCGCCTGTGGGGACAGGGTGTTTTCTTGATTCTCTTGCTCTAGGTTTAGTCTTAGGTAAAGCCTGTGCACTTCAGCTACACAGGCGGGATTTTCTCAGCTTCCCTTCCTTCTCCCCCTGTCTTGTAAGGTTGAGGGTCTTGGGCCAGAGTGAGTCTCTTGCCCCTCCCCAGCGGAGTTTGCATCTGTACCAAAGTTTCATCTCTACTAGCATAAATCCCTTGTAAACAGAGCACTTTTATAGTCTCAATACCTAGTAGTATTTATTTATTGTATTGTAAGAATTTGCTCACGTGCCTAGATTACAAAGACTTATGAGTTTTTATTTGTTTGTTTAATCCTCACCTTATGACATGTTGCTGTTTTTAATTGATTTTAAAAAGAAGAAGGGGGAGAGAGAGAGAGAGAGAGAGAGAGAGAGAGAGAGAGAGAGAGACATCAGTTGGTTGTTTCTTGTATACATCCAGACCTGGATCAAATCAGCAACCTGGGAATGTGCCCAGATCTGGAATCTAACTCACCACCTTTCCATGTACAGGACAACACTGCAACCAACTGAGCCACACTAGCCAGGGCAGTAAATGAGTCTTATATGTCATTATAATAATACAATCACTACAACCTACAGAATGTTTGCTATGAAACAGGCCTTATTATAAGGTCTGCATATTATAGTCAGGTATGCATTTATTGCCATTTTATTATTCAAAATTTTATTTTTTTTTCTTCTTAAAGAAAACCCTTTAATATTTCATTTAATACTGTTTTACAGATGATGAACTTCTTTAGCTTTTTCTTGTTTGGGAAGCTCTTTATCTGTCCTCTTATTCTACATGAAAGCATTGCTGGGTGGAGTAATCTTGGTTGTAGGCCCTTACTTCTCATCACTTTGAATATCTTTGACATTCTCATCTACCCTGCAAAATTTCTATTGAGAAATCGGCTGACAGTCATATGGGAGCTCCCTAGTAGGTAACTTACTGCTCTTCTCTTGATGCTTTTAAGATTCTCTCTTTGTCTTTCACCTTTGACATTTTAATTATGGTGTGTCTTGGTGGGTGTGTCTTGGTGTAAGCCTCTTTTAGTTTATCTTGTTTGGGACTCTCCGTGCTTCCTGGATTTGTTTATGTATATCCTTCACCAGCTTAGAGAATTTTTCTATCATTATTTTTTCACACAGGTTTTCAATTATTTGCACTCTCTCTCTGCTTCTGGCACCACATGGAGTGAATGTTGGTGTACTTGAATTTGTCCCAGAGGTTCCTAATAATATCATAATTTTTTGTATTATTTTTTCTTTTTTCCTTTTGCTGTTCTGATTGGGTATTTTCTGCTTCTTTATTTTCCAAATCTCTGATTTGATCCTCTGTTTCATCTTCTCCTCTGTGGATTCCCTATAATGAATTCTTCATTTAAGTTAGTGTAATCTTAATTTCTAACTGGTTCTTTTTTATGTTTTCCAGTTCTGTTTTTACGCTTCCTGTTACTTTATTGAAGTACTCACTAAGTTCATCTACTCTTTCTTCCCCTAACTTCATTGAGCATCCTTATAACCAGTGTTTTGATCTCTACATATAGTAGATTGCTTGTCTCCATTTTGTTTAGTTATTTTATTTTATTTTATTTTATTTTATTTTATTTTTTGCAGTTTTGTTTTGTTCTTTCATTTGGGACATATTCTTTTGTTTGGTTGGTTGGTCTGTTTTTATTTCTTTGTTTTTGTCTCTTCATTTTGGCAACCTTCCTATGTTTGTTTCTATGTACTAGGTCTCCCAGGCTTGCTAGAGTAGTCTAAAGCAATAGGTATTCTGTAGGATCCAGTGGCACAGCCTCCCTCCCCATTCACCCAAGCTGGCCACTCCAGGTGCTCCCTTTTCCTATCCTTTTAAGCTATGTACACCCTCTTGTAGCTGAGCCTTGATTACTGTTGGCAATGAATGGGAGGAATTTATCCCCAGGTAAGTTGACTATAAGGACTGGCTGTGACCACAAACCACTATGGAGGACAGTGTGTAGGGGCTCACCCCATGAAGCAGAATTTACTTCTGGTGCCAACTGAGTTTCCCCTTTGAGTGTATCACATGTGTAGGTGGTTGGATGGTGCCTCAAAATGGTCTGAAGCTGTCCACCAGGTGCTCTGACTCTGTGGCCTCCTATGAGGTGAAGGCCAAGGTCAACTGCCATCCAACTGTTTTGCCTGGGGTTACATGGAATGAGCTACAAATCAATCTATAGATGGCTGCTATTTGTGCTGAGTTTAGAGGTGCCCATAGAGGCCAAGGTGTTAACTAAGGCTGGCTACCACTAGTGCCACATCTAGGGACACTTAGTAATGGGTATGGTGCATGCAGAGTCCAGATGCTGCTTTTTTTGAGAGTCTGAAGCATGAGCCAAGAGAGGCCATTCATATGGAAAAGCCACTGCAAATAGCTTTGGTGAGCCTGCAAGTTAAATGGGCTGGGTCTCAGGGAATCACCAGGGAGGAGCTAACAATGATAGTCAGGTTGATGGAGGCTCAGATATGGGACCCACTTTCAGGCTCTGTGAGGATAGGTTCAGAGGATAGGGCCCCTGCCAGTACTTCTGTCTGGGAGAAACACCCCCCACCCCAGAAGCTGTCCCCTGGATGCCAGACAACTCAGTTCCTCCCTGGAAGTCCCTGAGACCTTTTGAGCTGTTGCCCCAGCACTGGAACTCAGAACAAATGAATCCCAGTAAGTTCATGTGCAGTTCCTTTAAGACTCCAGAAGCTCTCCACCTCACTCAGCTAAATCCTCAATGAATTTTATAGCCACAAGTTATGGGAACTTTCTTTCCCAGCATTGGACCCTGAGCTCAGGGTCTTTGTGGGATCCCTGGTTCTTCAGGATGGACCTAAGCCACTGAGATATCCCTCCTGATTTTTATCTGCCACACATGGGTGTGGGGCTAAACTAGTTCAGTTTAGGTCTCTGCCCCTCCTACCAATCTCAGTGCAGCTTCTTATTTTTATCCTTAGTTGTAGGACTTCTGTTCAGCTAGATTTCCGGTGGTCCTGATTGATGGCTGTTCTGTAGTTTAGTTGTAAATTTGATGTAGTTGTGGGAGGAGGTGATACCTCATTTGCCTATGCCACCATTGGACTGGAAGCTATGAATTCACTTTTGATTTCTTAAAAAGTGTTCCACAAGTTACGGGAAATGTGAGAGGAAGTATTAAAATATCATTTTAAATTTAAATGCAGAGTTGTATGAAATTGACTTGTATTGAGTTAAATCTTTTTAGAAAAACTGTTCCATGAGAATCATGAGCTCTAGAGATATAATTGTATTTCTAAATAATGCATTAAAACTATGTATACATGAAATTTGTGACTCTCTCTTAATAAAAGGATTTTCTCTTACCTCTATTAATTTAATCAATTATTTGTTTACATCAATGCCCATTCCTATCTATTTTATACTTTGATTTAGATTTTAATACCCCTTTAATTATTTTGCTGCTAGAATTATTCCAGTTTGGGCCTTGGAGAACTCTTTCAAATTGGCTCCTGTGTTGCTCTGAGATGCTCCAATCCCTTTTCTTCCTTTAGCTTTTCCTTACTTTCTGGCATTACATGCATGATATGCCTTGGTGTTAGAATCAACCATTTCTTTAAGGAACTCCAGTTTCCTTAATTGGAAATAGTAACTACTGCCCTTTGAACACTGATAATTTGTTTTCTCAAAGGCATTTTAAACTAAACAACTCCAAAACCAATTTTATTCCTAATCCCTACCCCTAAAACATTGCTAATTAGAGTTCTGCTTCACTCTGTTCTATCTAAAGTAGTCTTTACTGCTGCCCAGATCGAAAACTTGGGCTTCATCACGGAGCTCATGCTCCTTTGGTAACATATAAAGCAAACTTTCTTCATTATTTTTCATTGAAATGTCCTTTTAGCTTGTCACTCTACCTCATGACTTGCCTCACTTCAATCTACTTCTACAGCACAGCAAAATTATGGTAAATTCTAATAAAAGTATTCAGATGAGACCCAGAATAATTGGTTCTACTTATTTACCATTCTCATCTGGCATTTATTTCTACCTACCACCCAACCATCCAACAACATTGTGTTGCTTTAAGTTCCCTAGGTACTTCACACTGTTTCAATGCAAGTTTTCACCTGTGCTGTTCCCTCTTTTAGAAACACTTTCCTAACCCTGACTCAACTAAATAGCATTAACCTTCCATTATATCAAAAATCATACTTTTTTATTTTACCATATATTACCATAGCTATCCCAAAATAAAAATAGCAATTTGTATAAAAGTCTATTTTTATCTTTCATTAATAAAAAAAATTTTAAGTAAAAAAATAATATACATGTTAGAAAGGAAGAGTCAATAAAAAAGTTTTAAAAGAGTTTTTAAATAAGTAATTCTTTATGTTTTTATGATCCTTTAACTATTATGTGCATATCTTATATAATAAAAGCCCAGCAACCAAAATGGAGAATGTTTGACCTAGAAAGTATGTTCTAGGCATCAAAGTTGAAACAATAAGGTAAATTATAGTATAGTTTTGTGTTAAGCAAAGACCTGGCTGAGAGAAAAAAAAATTTGTATCTAATTTCTCTTACACCTAAGATTCTTTCCATTATCATCATCTTTAAGTCTGAGTAAGAAGATACATGTTTTATAAATATGCTCAAGGCATAATATTTCCATGACAGGTAACATTAAGAGGAGAGAGTAGTGATACTATAGCCAATCAGCATAAAACAAATTCCTGCCTGTATAAAGTTGAGGGGCGGGGCATGGTATTTCTGTATATGTGAGGTGAATGTTTACATATGTTCATGAGAGAGAGAGAGAGAGATGAAGCAGATGTGTGTGGTGCATAAGTATATGCTATGATCAAAATGAGAGGTGACTAGGAATAGACTGAAGGGTTGGCTAACCCACCAGGCTTAAAATAGTTTATGTCAATAAATAATTCATGAATATTGTAATTAATCATAAAAACTAGAGGCCTGGTGCACAATTTCATGCACTAATGGGGTCCCTCAGCCTGGCCTGTGGGAGTGGGCTAAAACCAGCTCTCTGACATCACCCAAAGGGTACTGGATTGTGAGAGGGTACAGGTCAGGCTGAGGGACCCCACTGCACAACCAAGGCCAGGGAGGGACGTGGGAGGTTGGCCAGCCAGGCAGAGACCACAGGAGGGCTCCAGGGTGTGTCTGGCCCATCTCCCTCAGTTCCAATCAGCCAGTTCCCATCAGCAAGCTAACCTACTCATCACAGCATCTGCCTCTTGATGGTCAGTGCACATTATAGCGAGTGGTTGAGTGGTCTTAGCATATCATTAGTATATTATGCTTTGATTGGTTGAACGGATGACTGAATGATCAGACACTTAGCATATTAGGCTTTTATTATATAGGACTAGATGCCCAGCACACGAAATTCATGAGTGAGTATGGTCCCTAGGTCTGGCCTGCAATTAGAGCCATCTTCCTCAGCTGCCCACAGCTGGCCCTGCCCCCTGTTGCCACCCACCCCTGGGAGAAAGGACCAAGAGCTTGGCTGTTCCCACCCACTAGCTGGCCCTGCCCCCACCACAGGTTGCCTTCTGTGTGTGGGGTGACAGGCGGGATAGAGGCCTTGGTTTGGCCAGTCACATCTCCCACCACCCACCACCCACCACCCACCCCTGGTTCCCTGTTCACTATTGAGCAATATGAGCCTGGCGGCCAGGGAAAGGAACCAAGAGGTGATTAGTGTGCTTCATAGTGACAGGTCAAGTGATCGTTATGTTTATTCTGCCGTTAGGGTCAATTTGCATATTATCCTTTTATTATATAGGATAGAGTCCCAATGCACAGGTGGGGGCCAGCAGCTTGCCCTGCTGGGGGGGTCCTGCTGGGGGGTCAGGCCAGATAGAACAAGGGGCCCCAGGTGACTTGTAGGCCGGCCATCTCCCCAATCGGGGTGGGGGTTTTTGATGGGGACTGGGACCAAGCAGGAATGAGAGACTGTGAGTGGTTTGCAGGCCGGCCACCTCCCCAATTAGGGTGGGACCAGTAGGGATGAGGGACTGTGTTCGGTTTTCAGGCCAGCCATACCCCTGATCAGGATAGGGGGGGTCTCCGCTGGGGGGTGGCCAGCTGGTGCAAGGGGCAGTGGTCATTCTGGTCTCTGGTTGTTCTGGTCATTCTGCCATTTTGGTCATTGGACTTTTATTATATAGGATGTCACTCTGGGCCAACTAATGACCAGTATAAAAAGTAATTGTCTGAAAACATATACATCACACAACAACTTACTCTTTGGGAAATAGAAGAAGTATAAGCAGAGTATCCCTTACTCAAACAAATCACAGTACAGTTGAGGAGATAAGGAAAAACCTATTTAAGCTGATAGAAAATAACATAATATGCAATGTAATTAGGTGCAGATGTGATGGCTCTAGAAGCTATAGGAAGTAGGTGGAAATATATTTCTAAAGTTTTGCTCAAAAATATTCAATGTTGCAATCTCTGAGTATCTTGAAGAGTGAGTAAACAGATAGGATCTGAGAAGAAAGGGGAAGATATTTTATATGGAGCCAAAGCATTCTAGAAAGTATATAAAGAGAAGCTCACACGTGGTAGGTTTCTAAAATCGTGCAACTTAATCTCAAACAGGCTTTGTAAAGACTGCTGAGACCAAGGCAAAGTTATGTTTAGATTTGTGTAACTTGCCCTAACTGGTTTGGCTCAATGGATAGAGTGTCTGCCTGCAGACTGAAGGGTCCCAGGTTTGATTCCCGTCAAGGGCATTTGCCTTTGTTGTGGGCACATCCCCAGTAGAGGGTGTGCAGAAGGCAGCTGATCAATATTTCTCTCTCTCATTGATGTTTCTCTCTATTCCTCTCCCTTCCTCTCTGTAAAAAAGTCAAATATATATATATATATATATATATATATATATATATATATATATTTTTTTTTTTAAGACAAAACCACACACACACAAAGATTTGTGTAACTTTATAAACTTTGTGTATTTTAAAGACATTGCTCACTCACTTTTGATTCTAGTCTCAAATTCTTTAATTCTAAATGATCACTTAATAGAGTTAAGCTTAACATTTTGCAACAAAATTGCCATAATATTTTCCTGATCATCTTTCTGGGTAACTCATGAGTTATGTAAGACTATATATAAAAATGTTCTGTATGGCATAATTATAATTTGAGTATATAATATTTAAAAGGTAAGCTCTTACATATTAATTCTAACTTGTGTTTTCATATATTCAATCTTTTTATAGTAAAATCAAAACAATGTACAAAGATACAGCTAAAAAGTAATGGAAATTTTTATGAAAGTGCAAATGAAATAATCAGTGTTTCTGTCTTCTTTCTTGCTCACAGGATGTTATCAATCTCCAATTTCAGAACTCAGTTCCCTGCAGTCTAAAAACATGCCTTTGCAACTGGCCTTTAATGATTAGGATTAAATCACTTTCAGTTAAAAACTCTCTTGGGCATGGGTAAAAGCATGTTTGATATGAATATGTATTTAATTAACAATTTAGCATAGTGTTCTTTATTTACTACATTTTAGATTTTTGAAATTCAGAAATTTTAACTTGAGAATTTAAACCTGTGATATTAGCTTCAATGTAATTTCAGTCTGCTAAAAAATGCGATTATACCATTGCAACTATAAACTCTTTCTTTTCTCTCAGAAAAACAATTTATCCATAATTTGAGTTTGTTTTAGTAGTAGTTTAGCATAGATTTCTTTACATTCATGAGTTGAAATTGCCTCTCATGTTAGCTAGTTTCTCTTCTCTTCGCAAAACTTTACTGCCATTTACTTCAAGTATTCAAATTGCTCAATGAGATGCACAATGTTCCTGTCTGGTACAGAGCAGAATAATCAACCTGTGTGAGACAAAAATAGTTTCTTCTGCTTTATACAACTTAAATTGTTTGTGGAGTGAGCTCTGAGGCAATTGTTTCTTGGAAGAAGAGCTTTTGAAAATTGCTTTCTTCAACCTCCAATCATTTGCTTTTTTTCCTTTGCATAGTAATTCCTTTAACTTTTTGTTCCTCTTTTCTTTGTAATGTTCTTTCATTCCTAGTACATTCATACTCTCGCCTGATCCACTCGAAGGTTAACATTTATGCAGAAAGCAAAAAAAAGTTCTTAGAAGTAATTATATTAAATCAAATACATACATCAAAATTTTATATTGCAGAATTCTTGGTATCTTAACTGAGCCTTATACAGTTGTATCTTATATTCACTAACTAATTTCATTTTATCTAATCTATCTACCAAATATGTGCCATAAATATTTCACATTTTCTTATCATTGGTTAGATAATTATGAGGCAAAAATACATAAGTAAATACATTATGGGCACTATTATAGTTTAGGACATTTTATATTAAGCAGTGGTTCTGAGCCAAGAACAATTTTGCTCCCTAGGGTATGTTTGGCAATATCTGGAGACTTTTTTTTTTTTTTATAGTCACAGCTGAGGAAGTACTACTGGAATCTAATGAGTAGAAACCAAATGTGCTGCTAAACATACTGCAATGCATGGGAGAGTCTGCCGAACAATTATCCAGTCCAAAACGTTAATAACAATGTCAAAATTGAAAAACCCTGATGTAGAAGGAACTTAGGATTCTTATAATTCATCAAATGGATGTTTTTTCTTGATGACAAAGTCCCGCATTTGATTTTTAGTTCCAATAGCTCCTTTATACATTAGGCCGTGCTGTTCTCCACTTAGTCGCATCATGCACTTTATGAAATATATATAATAACAAGTCTGTCCATAACCTAATGGCATGGACCACTCTAAACTACCTAAAGACAGGAGAGGATGGGAAGCACTCACAGGCGTCATATGTCTAGTAAATGATGGCTATTACTGCATTATAAATTATAACTGTGGACAGGAAGGTGATGTGAGTGCATTTCGTGTAATTTTCACATTAATGTAGTACTTAGCATCCAACATATTCTGCTTCAATTTTAATGGCAAAAAAAAATGGTTGGATGGTTCTTTTCCTCTTACTCTGTTTAAATAAATTTTCTTATTTCTGTAGGAAGTCTCTATCTAAGCTGACCTGACATATTAACCCAAGAGAACATAATCATTACAGATTATCATTATGTCATATACTTAGTACACCTGTTTTTTAATAATTTCTAAAACTATGCTTGTTTGACTCAGCATAGCAGTTAGGAGAGTTACTTCTGGAAACTAACAAAGCTGACATTGAATGACATCTTTATCATTTACTTCTAACTTACACAATTTTGGCAAGCTACATAACCTATAAAACCTCCAGTTCCTTATTAATAATATAGCAGTGATAATAATAATAATAGTAATAATAATAATACTCTATGGGTTTTGTGAAGATTAATTAAAGATGCACATGAAGCTATAAGTAAAATATCTGACACATAATGTGTGTTAAATAAATTTAATTATAATGAATTTCCAAAATACTGTTGTCATACAGCTGATTCAATAACCCAGATCTCCAATATATCCAACACCTACTTGTTATCCTACTTGGAAGTCTAAAAGCACACCAGACTTAGTATATCAAATCCAAACCCTTTCCCTCCAAAACCTGGTTTTCTTCCTCCTGTGCTCCCTATGTAGTGAAGATGTCCATAGAATCTACTCTAATTAGAACCCCAGGAGTCATCCTTACCTCTAGATTCACAATTATTCTCCACTTACAGTGAATCACTACGGGCTTTCTAATCTACATATTTAAACAGCAGTAGAGGTGGGTCCATTTCTCTCCAGTTCCACTGCCACTCCTTTATTTGAAGCCACCATTATCCCTCTAGTGGAAAGTGATAGCAACAGTCTAAATCATATCCACATATAAACTAGAGAGGGCTTTCAAAAATGAAAATCAGATCGTGTGTTTTCCCTGTTTAAAGGCTTTCAGTGGCTCCCATTTCCCTTAAATTCAAATGCAAAACACGTAAGGTACAAATTGGACTAAATTAAAATTTTAGAGGCACCGAAATTTTTATGTTCTTTCCCATAAGAATTTAAAATAAATAACCTACAAAATGAAAACATAAAATGTTAGGAAATATAACTATATTTATTTTACTCATAATTTAATTCTCCATAGCTTTCCTTCAAAGGTAGTCTCTCTACCCCTTGCTCTGGAATTACCTGTTCTTGCTGGTGCAATAAACCCATGGTCGATATGCCTACGAGGTAACTAAGCACCACGCCATTCTGAAACTTTTAGCTTTGCCTTCCAGGCTTATATTTTTATCAGAATTTTAATGTATGTTTCTATTTATTTCAGAAAGGAACGGGAGAGAGAGATAGAAACATCAATGATGAGAGAGAATCATTGATTGGCTGCCTCCTGCACGCCCCCTACTGAGGACTGAGCCTACAACCCAGGCATGTGCCCTTGACTGGAATTAAACCCAGGACTCTTCAGGCCACAGGTAGGACTATCATCCAGGCTTTTTAGTAACTACTTTCAGCACACTCTTCAGGATATGCGCCCAGCCATTGAGGTTGCAATTCTCTACCTTTCCTATGAGCATTCATGATTGCTGCTCGCTCTGATTTGAGCATGATATTGTCTCTTCTTTGTTAGCTTATTTCTGCTCTACTCTCAAGGCACAGCTTAATGCACTTCCTCTGGAAAAGCTTCCTCAAATATTGAGTTAGGGGTATACCTCTACAACTTCATGCTGCCTTGTAGAACCCTCCTCACCCAACGGCTGCTCAATAGAAGTTTATTAGCTGATGAGTGAGTTAATGAAAAAGTGATGAATGAGTTGGTAATGAATAACTGTAATGAAGACAAAAGTTAACATTTATTTTAGTTGAAAACAAAGTAAATCAATTTGGCTAAATTCAGAAAAAAAATGGAAATTGCAGAAGAAAGTAGATTATATCATAAATAAATAAAAATGTTAAAAAATTAGGCCTAGGAAAAGAAAAGAACTAGAATGGCTCTTGAGATATTTATTTTTATCTTTATTGTTGAAAGTATCACATATATTCTCTTTCCTCTCTCCCCCCATTGACCCCTTCTAGCTCACCATCCCCATCTCCCTGCCCCTGTTCCAGTCCTTTATCACTCTATTGTCTGATGAACAAAACAAACTGATGACCAAAATAGAACCAGAGACATGGAAGCATAGAACAAATTGCCCAATTGCAGAGGAAAGGCAGGGGTGGGACAAGATGTACTCAAGAACTTGTCTGCATTTAGGTTCTTGAGATCTTGACAACAGGAACCACTGGATAATCTCAGTAAAACAAAAGGTCTGGTCTTGCATCTACATTTGTCTCAAAGTTTATATTTCCAGGAGAGATAGACTGACCACACCTTGACTAGAGAAATGATAATTGTTTGGCTGTGTCAATCAGATATACAGTTTTGGAGAAGACATTTCCAACAATCCTATCTAATAAAAGAGTAATATACAAATTGACCATCACAAGATGGCTTCCCCCAGGTGGTCAAAGATGGCCACCACAAGATAGCCAGCAAGGAAGAGCAATTGGGAGGGACCAGGCCTGCAGGGGAGGACAGTTGGGGGGGACTCAGGCCTGCAGGGGAGAATAGTTGGGGAGGACCAGGCTGGCAGAGGAGGGCAGTTGGGGGGGACCCAAGCCTGCAGGGGAGGGCAGTTGTGGGGGACCATCCTGGCAAGGGGAGGGCAGTTAGGGGCAATCAGGCCAGCATAGGAGCAGTTAGGTGTTGATCAGGCTGGCAGGGGCGTGGTTAGGGGCAATCGGCAGGCGAGAGTTTGGGAGCCAGCAGTCCTGGCTTGTGAAAAGGTTGTCCGACTACCCGTATAGATCTTATGGCCTAAACGGGCAGTCAGACATCCCTCAAGGAATCCCAGATTGGAAAAGGTGCAGGTTGGTCTGAAGACACCACCACCACCCTCCACCCCCACTCCATGCACGAATTTCGTGCACTGGGCCTCTAGTACTACATATAAAGGAAAATCAGTGTTCTATTACTAGGAACCAGAGTAGTGTTAATCCTACTCCTGTAAAAAACACAATTACAGGATAACCCTATCATAGAAAAAAATTAGGTGTCAGATCATTTTTTTTAAATCTATTGGTTTTTTTAAATTTTTATTAAATTTATTGGTATGACACTAGTTAATAAGATTATATAGGTTTCAGGTGTACAATTCTATAATTATATGTATATCACATTGTGTGTAAAGTCTCCTGTCACCATCTTTTTGACCCCCTTTTACACTCTTCTACCTCCTCCAACGCCCTTGCCCACATACTGTCGTCTGTGTCTATGAGTTTTGTTTGTTTCTCTCATTTGTTCCTTATTTGGTTTCTGTTTTACATCCTGCATGTGAATGAAATAATATGATTCTTGACTTTTTCTACTTGACTTATTTCACTTAGCATGATATTCTCAAGACCCATTCATGTTGTCACAAATGGCAATACTTTATCACTTCATATGTATGAATGTACCACATCTTCAATGAACATAGGGGTACATATATCTCTACAAGTAAATATTTTATGGGGTAGATATCCAGAAGAAGGGTTGCTGGGTCATATGGTGCCAGAAGCCAATTCCAGCATGTCATTAAGGGCTGAATCATCGGGAAACGGCTAAAAGGCATTTTCCCAAACCTGAAAAGGATGCATTAGATGATTGCTTGCTGCCAGATTGCTCAGGGCAACTTAATCTACATGTTATTGCCTCCTACTGGCCAAACACCTGAACAGCTGAAGGCAATTCCCCATTGACAATGGATTCTGTATGAAACCCTACCCTTTTATGTTTATACCTTGCCTTAGGACAAATTGTGTTAATAAATAGCAAGGGGTCCTGAGACAAAGAGAACTTAGTTCCTTTAGCTAAGTCTTCTCTGACTCCCTTTAATGCCTTTCAAAATTATGTTTCATCTCTGGACTCATTTAATTTACGCACAGCACCTTCTCCAGATCTCCAAACCCTTATTGATGCCAGATCAAGACTACCGGCATTAATATGGTAACCTATTCTTAATTTCTTGAGGAGCTTCCATGCTGTTTTCCATAGTGGCTGTTCCAGTTTTCATCTCCAACATTAGTGTGTGAGGGTTCCTTTTTCTCCACAACCTCTCTGACACTTGCTACTTCTTACTGAAGTCAGATAATTGTAAGTGGAAATGTCTGGAAATTAGATTACAGCTATCTGTATTATCTTTTACATATTGACAAGCATTTTAGTTATTATTGCATTATTGTCTTACTCAGCTCTCTTTAATTAACTAGCTTGATTTCAAAATTATTGTCAAAAGTGAAACTATAAATGGAATCATTCGTATTATATGCAGAATATCATGTGAAGATGAAATAATTATTCTATTCATCAGAGCTTTCACAATAACTAGAAAAGACAAAGGCTAAAATTGTGACAGTTGTATGATAATAAACATACTGTCTAGATTTTGATGTGAAATTCTCCAAATCCCCAACATTGTTGTGATAAAGAAGCTAATGTGGCATATTAATAGCATGATGATGAGTGAGATGTCTGTAATAGTGAGGGGAAATAGAAAGGAAAAACATCTCAAAAAATGGGCGTTAATCACCCCAGTATTACTCAGCTTCTAGCATTTGTCTTTTCATTCATTTTGTGAGCACTGCCTGTTCTCCAGGCGATGTATGATACATCTCTCATTAAGTGACAGTCCTTTAAACTGAAAAATGGATATTCTGTGAATGAGACTAGGCTGACAGCATTTTGAGGTCATTTAGGCCATCACCACAATCATCTGACCTTCCCTCCAATTGGGTATTGCGGTACATATTTGAATCTTTTAGCTTTCAGGTTTTCGATTGCAATATGCTAAGTTCTTGGAGTATACATTTTGAAAAATTCCTAAAGATTTTCTAAAAATTTCCAAGAGCTCCAACCAGGGTTGCTTCCAACATTATTGACGGTTCCCAGATAAATTACCCTACATTTTGCACTCTTTTTTTACAATGACTTAACAAGAAGGTTGCATGTACAAAAGTTTATCGCCTTACAAGAAAAAACAGCCATTTGAAATACATTTGTAAGAACAAAGCATTTTTTAGTCATTCTAGCCACTCAAACCATAGCTACTAAAACAAACAAAATCCCAACATTGTACATAATGATTTTCGCTCTCAGAATGAAAAAAAAAAAATCAGCTTAACTTTTATGTCCATTTAGTTTAGGTAAAGAGAATTAAATTATTTTTTAAAGGCATAAAATCTTACCACAGGTAGATTATTAACACAATTTAGCTGGTAAAAGATAAGAAACAGGTCATTTTCTTTTTACTGTGACTACTTCTATATAATAGTTTTGCTATCTATGTCAGCTTATAGCTAAACTTTCTTGCTTCCAATTATTTATAGTTTAAGCCACATCAATTACTGAACATTTATTGATCATTTAAAACAAAAGTGCATCCTCACTAGCAAAAAAAATATTATAATCTTTGATATAGATTAAAATACACTTACGAGCACACATACAAAATTATACTGTCTCCTAATCTCTTTGCTGTCTATGTTGACTTTTCTGGTCATATATTTTTATTAGCATCCGCCAATAAAAGAGTAATAATGGAATCCAGTGCCATTTTTAGATTTTTACTCAAAGAAACAGCTGTTTATTCCTGATTATAAACAGCATATACTTCTAAAAATATTGTTAAGGGCTGTTTCTTTTCTTTTTCTTTTCTTGACTTAAGAATAATTATAGTTTTACTCAGTAATTTTGGTTGATTTAAATTTTATGGTGCAGCAATATCTTATTTTGATGATTTTTTTCCCCAGAAGGTTATGTTAGGGTAATCCCTTTATAATCTTGCGATTTGATGCACCAGGTGGAATTTTTACTTCTGATCTGTTAGGAATCTTTTCCTGACATTTTTATATGACTCCAACATAAGTTATGTATCCTAAAAAGCCAAAGTGAAAGACTGTCATTATGATCTTTCTTTAAATACTTTCCAGAAAGCTTGAGTGCAGACATAAGAGATACATTATTATAAAACTTGGTTTATTTGGGGTCTCTCCTCAGTAATAATTTAAATGCCTTAAAAGTAGGACACACATTAAAAATTTGTTTTTATGAAACTTTATTAGTAACTTGTAATTTTATTTCATTTTCATAAACAAGGCTTTTTTTAAAAATTAAAGGAAAACCACAATGCCTTAAAATATCAAAATAAATTAATTATGCTTACTAATATAAGCACAAATTTTCCTTCTGGTTGCATATTTTATATAAAAACTACTTTATAATAAACTCCTTTTTTGTTGTACAGAAGGACAGTGTTTACTACAACACAGCAGTACCTGTCCTGAGATATTTTAATACTAACGTTTCTGAGCTTTTCTCAAGAATACTGGAAAAGCTCAATTAATCCAAATTGTTTACATCTTATTTCAAAGCATGCTTTTATTTTAACTTTTAGAAATTACACAATTATATATTTCATCATAGAATATGTTTTCATGATTTCTCCTCAAATATTAGAGTAGAAAAGTCAACCAGGTGTGAATGTAAAAGACATATTTTAATCAAGTCTTTAATTTGTATCACAAATGAAAGTATAATAGTAATGAGAAATAATCTAATCTATTTGGAACTCAGTTTTCTTTTTTTAAATATCAGAAGATTAGACTAGGTAACTGGTCACTTTCAGTTTTTAAATTATATAGCTTCTAGATCATATCTCTTAAAAATAAGAAAAAGGAAAAACAGCAATGTTTCTTAAAACTTTTTGCTATGAAATATATTTAGAATATTTTTAAGTGATAATATTTACTTTCAAATAGTAGAGGGTTTTTTTTATAAGAACAAAGATGAGTTATTATAAGGAATCTTAATTGTTTTGCTCTGTTACAACTTGGCATAGATCAAGACTGAAGAAATCCTAGATTCCAAGTTAAAGAAAAGCCACACAAGACATACTACAAAAATAGCCCGTTGTTGCTAGCAGCTTATAGGCAATAGCCCATGCTGTAAGCATGTATTGAAGTGTTTACAAAACTTGTAATAAACATGTTTCTAGAATATATATATTTTAAAAAGTTTATGAATCACATTCTCTCAAATAGATTTTTCACATTATAGATACTAGACTCCTTTACTCATGTAAAGAAAACATTGTTTATGGCTTTGATATTGATAGGTAGTACAATAAAGAGCATATCCTCAAGTCTTTAAAGTAATAAAATTAAGTTGTTAAAAGAGGGCATACTATCTTAAGGATCAATAATATGAGATTTAAACAATACTGAATGAAAATGATATCCTGTAAGTATGTTTACTTACTGTTTTCATGCCTGATATACTATCTATCTATCTATCTATCTATCTATCTATCTATCTATCTATCTATCTATCTATCTAGAGCAAGGGACCATCACATCCAAAACAACCAAACGGATGACCAAACAGGCTGAGTGGGGCAACCAGGCCGGCAGGGGAGTTAGTGAGGGACAATCAAATAACTGAACAGCAGGCTGTGTGGAGAGACCAGGCCTGGGGGAAGGGGCAGGCGGGGTGGTCAGTGAGGGTTGGCCAAACCACCAAACAGCAGGCTGTGTGGGGTAATCAGGCTGGCAGGGGAGCAGTGAGGGGTGACCAGGCT
>PVJC01027200.1:0-23445 GCA_004026665.1 Murina feae | reverse complement strand
CTGGAGGAAGATGGGCAGTAGGCAAGCTTGGGAGGCAGGCAGCACCCAGCCCTGGCCACAGCTCAAAAAAGAGAACAACATGCAGGGGAGGGCAAGAGTCTGAGAGATCAACATAGAGGGGGTGCCTGCTCCAAGCCTCCACGGTGTGCCTGGGGACAGGCCCCCAGCAGGTAGACACACACAGGAGGACTGCTCCGAGTCTCGATGCGGCTGGGGGCAGGTCTCCAGTGGTGACACACACACACACATACACACACAAGGCGCCTGGCAGACTGGGGCCATCATAGGACATCCACTGAGGGGTCCCAGACTGTGAGAGGGCACAGGCCGGGCTGAGGGACTCCCTCCACCCCGAGTGCACAAATTTTTGTGCACCGGGCCCCTAGTATATATATAAAAGGCTAATATGCTAAGTGTCAGTAAACTGGTAGCTATGATGTGAACTGACCACCAGGGGGAAGACGCTTAATGCAGGAGCTGCCAAGCTGCAGTGACTTTGCAGAAGCGGTTCTTGAGTGATGCACCCCAAAACCAGAGAGGAGGGAGCCCAATTCCTCACAGGGCCGCAAGATTCCACCTTCAGCCGTGGGTTATGTTGTTGTTGGGGCACTATCGGCCCCAAAACTGGTTTACTGCACACCTGCATTTGCTTTCCACACCCTGTACGATAGCAACTTTGTCTCACACGCCATGACCCCTCCGGGGATGTTGGAGAGCCATTTTCAGCCCGATCCCCGCAGGTCAGGCTGAGGGAACCCAATGCCAGAGGGACCCTCTGCTCACTCAGCAGATGCCCTTCCAGCCACAGCGCCACCCCAGGTGTGGCTGGTGAGAGGCTGGCTCCAGGATGTGTCCAGCCATCTTGCCCAGTCCTGCCCACCAGTCACCTTCTAATTCAGGGGTCCTCAAACTTTTTAAACAGGGGGCCAGTACACTGTCTCTCAGACCATTGGAGGGCCGGACTATAGTTTAAAAAAAAAACAAACAACTATGAACAAATTCCTATGCACACTGCACATATTTTGAAGTAAAAAAACAAGGCGGCAAAAACACCCAGGGGGCCAGATAAATGTCCTCAGTGGGCGACATGTGGCCCGTAGGCCATAGTTTGAGGACCCCTGTTAAATTAATTTCCTTTCAATGTGCACGAATCCATGCACCAGATCACTACTATTTAGAATAAAAACTTTTAAGGGAGAAAAGAAAGAATTATTATTCAAGATCTATCTTCTGCTAAGTCTTGTGGTACTAAATATTACAAAAGGCTGGCATTCTTGTTGGCTTCCCCTATTTAATCTTGTTTTGTAGATTCTGGAAGTTCCTAACAATGCATCTACTTACTTCTATTCAAAGTTGCCAGTGGGTAAATAAGACAAAGCCAAATAATGGTCAGCAAAAATGGCAAAAGAAAAAATAGTCACATGTTACATTTAGTTCAAACTCCACTAAATTCAGAATTTACAAAAGAGGCTCTTCATAGCAATCAAATAGTAACACAACTAGACTGTCAAGTCCATGAGTTAATTACTTATCACTGATTTCCTAGCATAGACAGTCATTCAAAAAATATTTATTGAGCAAGCAAAATATATAGAATAAAAACTTTTAAATACTATGAGTCATAAGTTCAATCATTTTACTCAACAAAACACAGGAGACACAGGAAAACCCCCACACTATTCCTACCTGAACAGAATTTGTTCAGCAGAGTCAAAGGTAAGCTTGAGTATACTGTGTTTTGTTTTGTTTTTTACTCAAAAGAGCCGCATTTTTTAAATAAATTTAGCTTTCTGACTCTGTGCTTGTGCCTTCCATACTTTCAACAATTTTCTGCCCCTCAATGAGGAAAGTACACTTGAACCTGTCACAGACCATTTAGCACAGTGGACCCACCATAGGCCCTGCTGACATGTTTTTTTGTTCTTTCATTTTAGACAACAGCATTAGAACTTCAGGTCTCACTGCAGGAATTCCTCGAATTCAGCCTGGGCACAAGCCCCATGCAGATTTTGGTGCTCTCCCAACCTTCCAAAGGTAAACAATTCTATTAACCAGGGTTTCCGGACAGCCTAGTTTTTGTTAGAGGTTGTACTGGAGGACAGCCTTGGACTATATGTCAAATGCTGGACCCAATGAATGCCTGAAGACACCATCCCCAGAAGAGTTCTTATCTGATTTTTTAAAAAAAGGAAATCTCCCGAGCTCACTTCCTAAGAAGCTGCAGATCAGCTCAGGCAATTGATGAGCATCCTGCACTAAGTGAAAGTAACTGATCTGGCATGTGTGAAACAGTACTGTCAATTGTCAGTAGCATCTAAGTTAAATATACTGAACAAATGAAAAGCATTGAACTACTTCATTTACCTGTACTTAAATATACACACTCTTCAAATTTAGAAAATTACTTCGCAGTTTTTAAATAGACATTTTCGATTGTTTACTAAAAAGTACCTATTTATTCATCTAACAAGTATTTACTGAATGCCTGTTTTGTCCCAGGCACTGTTCCAGGTGCCAGCAATAAAGAGACAGAAACTCCCTGCCCTCATGGAGCTCATATACCAGGGAAAGGAGATAGGCACAGAAATAAATGTCATGTTAAATAAAAGTACAAGCAAAAAAGAGAGTGAACAAAGGGCAGGAGCTTGTTATCATTTTACACAGATCAAAAAGGGGTCATCAAGACATTTGAGAAAAAGCCTGAAGGCAGTAAAAGATCCAGTCCTACAACTACTATCTGGGAAAGAGTGCTTCAATGCAAAGTACAAGGTCCTGAGGCAGAAGTATGCCTGGTATGTTCAAGAAAAGAAGGTTCAAGTGGCAGCAGTAGAGAGTGTATGGGGGAGGAAAGAAGTAGAAGCTACTTCACTTGCAGCCTATAGGCAATATGAAGTCTTCGAGTGTTTTGAACAGAAAAGTGGCATGATCTGATTTAGATTTTTAGCCCTGGCTAGTAGCTCAGTTGGCTAGAGTATCATCCTGATACACCAAGGATGAGGGTTCAATTCCCAGGCAGGGCACATACAAAAATCAACCAACGAATGCATAAATAAGTGGAACAACACATCAATGTCTGGATCTCTCACCTCTCTCTCTCTAAAAAAAGTTAATAAAAAAGATATGTACTGTATGTTGTATATATCAAAAAGGTTTGAAAGTATAAATATCGGATATATATTCAAAATGATTAGACAACTTTAAGTTTCTTTGTATTTTCTAGTAACCTTTCAATAATGCGCATGTATTCTATGGCTTTTCTTAAATAAGAATTTTAAATCTTAATATAATTTCAGTGATTACACTTTTATGCAACTTAGCTGGGAATAAGCCATGACTATCATCTCCTTATAAACTTTTCAATGCAATTTTTAATGAATTCTGGAATATCTTTGTTGATAAAAAATAAAAAAAGGAAGCCATTAATGATAGTTCTCCTGGTATTCAAAAGAGAAATAATTCATTTAAAATACTAAGGTAAATTCTTAATTTCTGTTCTGAACAAATCCATGTTATTGGATAATTTTGCTCCATATCCAAATAATGAGCAATGGAATTTTGCTATGTACCTTCCTTTTATCTAAAAATAGGGGAAAATGTAAATATAAACAAGATGGTTTTTCAGACTTAAGAAAAGATACATTTATTTCGTCTACCAAAATATTAAAGCAAATGTAAAATTCTTCGCTCTAGTGGGTAGCTCAGTTGGTCAGAGTGTCATCCAGATTTGCAAGGTTGTACATTTGCTCCCCAGACAAGACAAAGGAATCAGCCAAGGAATGCATAAATAAGTGGAATGACAAAGGGATGTTTGAATCTCTCTCTCTCTCAACAATAAATTAAAAAATAAAATTATTCTATTTGTAAAGCTGTAAATTCCAAATTAGTCAAAAATGTGTGTGGGTTTTTTTAAATTTCTGGACACTTCCTAGATTAGGCATAGATGTTAACTTTAATAAATGAAGAAAAGAACATTGATCTTACATGTATCTCAAAAAAAAATCCTTAACAATTACTGTTATTTTTTATAATCAGGTAAATATCAGCAAATTGTAGTCATAACTTTCTATCATCACATTTTAGAAAAAAATTTTTCTAGAGATTGAATAAAACAAAAATCTAAAATTTTACTACAGATGATTTTTACGTTTCTGTTAACCGCATTAGTAACATGGACAACTACTACTTACAAACCTGCTCTTCTTTACCTGTAGATGTTGTGTGTTCACACCGACAATATCTGTTCACTTCTAATGCTGATAATATTATTGGAAGGATATTTTTATAGCATAGAAACAATTTAAAGAGTACAATGGTTTTCAGAAAGACTGCACAATCATTTCCCTCTTTTGTCAATTTCACACAATATAATCCACATTTAGAACACTCTTATTTTTCTTAAATTTTGGATACCCCTTTGCATAAAACCAGCTACTTAACACATTGTGCACCAGTAGTTTTATTGCTAGCTTTACCCAGTGGCCAGATAAGTTTCTACTGAACCAGTACAAAAAATGTTTTACATAGCATCATACTTTAAAAAGATATTAGCTTGTAAGAGCATGTAATAAATAACTTCAAAATGCAATGGGTCTTTAATTTTAAGGCGTGCCTTTCACATTTATGTAAAACACTGTGTAATATGAAAACACAAGAATCCGCCCGCAATGTGTTAAGAACACTGAGCAAAAAAAGCTTACCTTTTGTTACATATAATCAACAGATCCATCCTTTTTCTGCTTTACAAGCAAAAATTACATTTCCACAAAATAAAATCAGTGTCGGGTTACTTAACTTAAACCAGTGGTGAGGGCATGATGCTACTATAATAAGGCTAAATTAACCACTTGGTCACTGGTCCTACAAATTAACTTTCATCTATTGCAGGGTCAGAGGCAGCATCAAAACCCCTGCTGGTCAATTCTTTGGATTGCAAAGGAGAACGGGCAATGTGCAGCCAGGTCAGCACAATCACTATCATCATGTTCTATTATCAACTTCACTGCAAAAAGTCCCTGTAATCACTGTCATCTGGAAAGAACACCAATAACATACCCTCTGGATCCTACAACAGGTGATAACCTAAGGCAAAAATGTAAAATCTTTTTTAGGTGCTAAATTGGACGAATATTTTAAAATCCAAATCCACTTCTATTAATCAATATTTATACTTCGAATTTCAACATGCCACCACTGAATTTTCAGTCCCACTGCTGAGACAGGGTGTGTAGGTATAAAAAGACAACCATCACTGATCTCTAACCTCTCAGCTTTAAACATCCAGGCGCCTTCACCTTTATGTGACAACTGTAACCTACGAGGAACTACACCTTGAAATTACAATAAAAATTATCTTCCAAAGAGAGAGAAATCTGTTTTTTCCCTCTGCCCACTGGTAATTAAGCGCAACACAAACCGTTGCCCACCCTCTGTTTCTCTCTGACCTTTAACTCTTTCCTGCAGCACACTGCCCACGGCAACAGAATGACCCCTCAGTCCTCTCCTGGAGGATGTGAATTCCCTGACAGCACAGCTTCTTCCAGTTCTTCCCACCTGAAGTCCATCACAGAGTGCAAGCTGACACGTAGACAGTAATCATTAGCTCCCAGAGCAGCTTCTCCTACTAACTGCACTATGAAATTCTGCAGACACTAGATGCAGGTCCACCCTTGACACAGGACCAGGCCGTAGGCCATAGAACACTTTTGACTACGTTTAGTGGGAAATTGAGCAACTGAACCTTTGCATCTCTCCTACCCCACTCAGTATCGGAAAAGCACCCTACAAACATGGACAACTGAGTATTTTTTGTATGGATCTCTGACCAGAGCACTAGCCATACTTTCAACTGCCTCTTTGGATTGTGCCTGGTTCATTCCACAATAAAAATATTTCCTACAAGGTAATACAGAGTTCAGTGCATAGCAAGTAAAATCTCACAATACCGGCCTTGATGAACCACGTGGCCCTTGCAAAATTTATGAACCTATACATTTTAACACCTTTTTTTTAAAATTTAAACTAAGACTTGAGAATGCGTCCCAATATCTAATGTTAAAAAGCACGCCTGGAGAAATGGAGGTGCGGGCAGGGGAAAAAAAGGCCCCGTGTAGGAACAATTTAACCTACTTCTTCCACTTCCACCTTCATGCCAAGGGAAGGGAGGAAATGGAGGTAGAACCTGTGATTCAGAAGCAGCCATAAAGAAAACAACAGATGCTGAATTTTCAACCTGTGCGTTTTAAGCTAATCTTTCAAATAATTTTAAAGGATTTTTTTTAAATCACAGAGTCTTTTGCTTCACCCAGGCGCAGCTGCAGCTTATCTCACTCCGCGGCCCTGGCCTCCCTGCCCACAGACGCGGCGCTCCCACGAGGGCCCCTCCGCCAGCCCAGCCTCACGGGGAAGGTACCGCCTGAGGCTCCTTCCCGGCTGCGCCCCGAGAGGGTCTCCGCTCCTTTCCCACCGGGAAGTCAGGACCCGTCCCAACCCGGTGGGCGCGGGGAGGCGACCCTGCAGCTTCGCGTCCCCATAGGGCGGAAAGCAGAACTTCCAACAGAGACAACCGCCCTTCTCTGCACCAGCTGAGAAGCTGGAACACAAGCACCCGCCCCCCAACACACACACGCGCGCACAAGCACATATACACACACGCACATATATACACACCTCACACACGCACACATATACACACGCACATATACACACACGCACATATATACACACGCACACATATACACACACGCACGCACATATATACACATACACGCACATATATATATACACACACACACACGCACACTCCACAGAAAACGGGGGCGCTCCACTTGGCAACAACACCCTCCAGGACGTGGGGTGGGGGATGACACCTCTGCCACACAGGGGGGCTGGGTGCTGTCAAACAGGAGACGCCACCGTCGCCGCCTCCCTCCGCCGCCCTCCACACTGACTGCCGCGAGGGCGGGGGCGGCCGAGGGCAGAGCAGCGAAGAGGCGGGGTCACCACACACCCCCAGTGGCTTTTAAACGCGTTTTTTGAAGCCACACTTTCCTCCAACCGGAGGGCTCTCGCCCGACCCCAGCCCCCGCGGCCACCCTCCCCCACCCCATCGCGGGCTCCGCTGGGCCGCGCCCCGCCCGGCCTCGGCCCCGAGCGCCCTGCGCCCCCGGCCCCGGGGTCCCCGCGCCGCCCCCGCCAGGCCCCCCGCCCGGCCGCGGCCTCTCACCTGGATGTAGTTGTTCTCGCAGTAGTCGGCCACCCGCTCCAGGTTCGTGTAGCTGTCGAAGAGGGCCCGGCGGCCCCCCGGGATTTCCTCTTCCAGCAGCATCTGCAGCTCCGCCATCTTCACATCCTCCTCCTCCTCGTGCAGACCGCGGAGGCAGCGGCGGCCGCCGCGCCCGGGAAGCCCGCGCCTGGGACCGGAGGAGCGGCGGCTTGAGCGGCAGCTCGGGAGGAGCGAGGACGCCCGGCGGGAGCGACGGGGGAGGGGGCCGCAGGGCCGGGGGCGGGGCGCGAGCTCTCGGACTCCGCGGACCGTCACCCGGGCGACTGCCGGCCGGGCGCGCGCACGCGCGCTGCTCCCTCCGCCGGGCGCCGAGCGAGGATTCCCACCTCGCCCTCCCCCACTTCCGGCGTCTCCTAGCGACGGCCGAGCGGGGGCCGGGATGCGGGCGGGAGGCGAGCGCGGTTAACCCTTGGGCCCCCGCGGGTGGCGCGGCGCGGAGAGGCCCCGGGGCCTCGGCTGGTCCGCGGGAACGCCGTCCCGGCCGCTGCCTTCCCGCCGGCGCCCCGCGCTGCCCCTCCGCCCGGGCCGCCAGGCGCGCGCGCCCTGGGCCTGCGGGTGTCCCCGCCGGTCCGCTCCGGGACGCAGACCCACGTCCCCGCTTCCTAACCCAGGACCCCGGCTCCCTCGGGAAGCCGCTGGGCCGTCCCCGGGGCCTCCGCCTTCCGTGCTCGCCCTGGGACTCGCCCTCGCTGGCAACCTGTCATCTCGCTGGTTCTCCCCGTGTCTCCCCTGACTCGTTGAGGGACCTTGATACGGGCCCCCGGTGTTAGTCCAATGGGGTCAGACCAGGCCCGGGGGCAGCAGCCTCAGTATTGGAATCTGCACGGGAAAAATTCGGAGCTGTACGAGAACATTGATAGCGTCACAGGGTCGTGAGGAGGAAATTCGTAGAGGAAACGGGCTTGGGAGCTAGGAGATAAGTTACAGAGGCCACGGAAGGGACCAAGGTCAAGGGGGAGGGGAGGGGAGAGAGCATGCGGGGTCCCCCTTGGGAAGGGCTAAGGGCGGAGGTGTGAGGGGAGGACCTGGGGAAGATGCCGGTAGAACGTGCCGCGGCCTCCCAGGTGTCCCCCCACCCCGGGGCGGGGCATCAGTCAGCGCAGCTGGTCCTGAGGTCAGCCTGGGCTTGTTGTCCCAGGGCTTGGTGCCCCAGTGACCTTCTGTCCTTGGCCCACAGTCCTTCCTCTGCTCACCTGTGTCTAGCTGCCTACCACAGATGCAGTAAAGTCTTGGAAACCGTTTTGCTGGTACTAATTTCCTTCCTCACAGGGCTGTTACATGGATAAAATACAAGTTTGGGTGAAAGCACCTTGAAAAACGTTAAATGCTAGAAAAAGTCAAGGTAGTTCGTTTTGATCTTGCAGTTTTGTTCTTATTCTACCAATACTATATCTTTTTCATAAATCTGACTATTCTTTAACTAAAATTCCTGACAACTACCGAGCTTTTATAAAGTCTGTGACCTTTTTTGTACCATGCAGAGTCAAGGTTGTAGTTTAGAACAAGATCCATTATTTCAACTCTTGTTCTTACTTTTGTGATCTCTTCTACAGTGATTCCCTGCCCCCCCCCCTTTTCCCCAGAGAATGAGGAAACTATATTATACTTTCTCAAAAACTTATTTCAATGACTTACCACTACAGATTTCTGGAGCAATCTCTGATGTTATTATATTGGCTTAGTGATAAACACGTTAGCAAATTGTTTTGAGTTTTCACTGTGGAACCTGAATGAAAAGACACTGAAAATGTTGGTTCAGTCCAACCAGTTTTACTTTCTTTAAAAATATATTTTATTGATTTTTTTACAGAGAGAAAGGTAGAGGGAGAGAGAAACATCGATCAGCTGCCTCCTGCACACTCCCTCCTGGGAATTGCCCGCAACCAAGGTACATGCCCTTGACCAGAATCGAACCTGGGACTGTTCAGCCTGCAGGCCGATGCTCTATCCACTGAGCTAAACCGGTCAGGGCCAGTTTTACTCTTTTTTAAAAAATATTTTATTGGTTTTTTACAGAGAGGAAGGGAGAGGGAGAGTTAAAAACATCGATGAGAGAGAAACATCGATCCGCTGCCTCCTGCACACCTACTGGGGATATGGCCGCAACCAAGATACATGCCCTTGACTGGAATCAAACCTGGAACCCTTGAGTCTGCAGGCTGACATTCTATCCACTGAGCCAAACCAGTTAGGGCAAACCAACTAGTTTTACTCTTAATCACGTTAAACATCTTCTGTATTAGTGACTAACTTAAGTGTGATGAGCTTGTTTAAAAATGAAAGCTGCAGGGTCACTCTCTAGAGATTCATTAGAGAGCAGAGTGATGGAATGGGGTAGTAGTGACTTAAATAGGACATAAACTTGCTTCAGGGAATAAGACACTTACGAACAATCAAGCGAATAAAACGTATTAGGCCAAGCAAACTTTTCTTTTACGTAATAATATGAATTGCGAAGAGTTTGAAATGTACCAGTTTTTCTGATTGTACATTAATACTGTTAGAACTTGCATGCTGAATACTAACATACCTACAGCATGTATGATTTCCACAGCTGCCACTTTTTTTATAACCATCTGTTTCTTGTAGTTTCAATAATATTCCAAAAAGGTAACACCTGGACAAGATTGCTACCTAAACACCACAGTGCATGGTAATAAGTTTTACTTCTGTAGTAAGTACAAGGTTGATAAGAACAAGGCTATTCTTTGCTGTGTTCATAAAACGGAAGGTGAAGAGGTTAGCAGAAAAAAAAAGATTCTTTATTTTCTTTGTCAAAGAAATTTTATGTAGCCTCTTGGAAAGAAAGGAGCAAAACAATAATTTTGATGTTTTGAAATGGCCGGGAATGCTGAATTTAACTACATTTAAAAATACATCAGTAGGATTTCTTCCTTCCTCCTTCACAGGAATTAACAATGTATTTCTCACAGACTTCTGTTAGCTACTTCTATTATCTAAATGTCTACCCAGATGAATAAGTGAATGACTCATATCACTGAAATATTTCATAGGATTTCATGATGGTATTTCAGGGGAAAATACCATTTTACCTTCCAGCAGAAAAATCTTCGGCAATGAAGATTAAAATACAGGAAAGTAAGAGTGCCCTCAGTGAAAAGGGGTCTGCAAATGAGATTTTTAGTGCATTAGGATCCAGTCCCAGGAGGCTAGGTCAGTTTAGGGGCTAAGAGATTTAATCCAGAATTTCCTAGGACCCTCCTGTAAGTCCTCTGAATAAGAAAAAACAGAAACTCAGAACAAACTCATGGTTCTACTTCTATCTAAAATGTCATCTTGGATTTGAAACCAGATCAGTCTCTGATCATGGAGAGACAAGATGAGATTTATCTTGTTGGAATCACTGTGCTACAGAATTGCCCTATTGCTTGATTTGCATTTTCCAAAATTATATAATTCCAACTGGGCACCATGCAGATAGAAATATACCACAGCGCCCAATTCTTGTGATTAAACCATGTATTGGGAAAGATGAAAACCTCGGAGATAGACATAAAATGTATACACACATTATGAAAGGTTGTCATGGCAACTTTGCTTGAAGATATGTATTTTTAAATCTAAGCAAATTAAACATTCAAAACACATTTGCATCTTCCTCAAAGGTTCTGCGTCAAGAACATGTATTTTTTAAATTCCCTAATTCCTTCTGGATCGACACCTTCTTGAACGCTTAACAAAATTCTATAAATATAATAGCAGCATAGATTGAAGCACATATTTTCAAAAGGATATGAGAAAAATCCAAAGCAAAACCTAATAATGTTACTACTTCCAGAAGTCCTAAGCTTCTCTCTCTCAATTTTTTGATTGTGAGGAGGCTATGCCATATAATCTTCACAAGATCCTTTCAAGCTCGAAAAAATCAGTTATCTATCAGCAGATGACCTTGCCAATGCAAGCAACAAATCATGAAAGTTGAACACACCAATTGCTGCCATATAATTAAACAATTCAGCCCTAGCCAATTTGGCTCAGTGGATAGAGTGTACATGGTCAGCCCGTGCACCAAAGGGTCCTGGGTTCAATTCTGGTCAAGGGCATGTGCCTGGGTTGTAGGCTCCTCCCAGGCCAGGGCCCTAGTCAGGTGTGCAGGAGCAACCAATCAATGTGTTTCTCTCACATCGATATTTCTGTCTTTCCCTCTCTCTTCCACTCTCTCCAAAAATCAATGGAAAAATATTCTGAGGAGAGGATTAATAAAAATAAACAATTCATACAAATAACTAATAAATATTGCTCTTGAACCTAGTCAAACCAATTCTTGGCTTTATTTGTTCTCTGTCTGAAAGTTCTCCAATATTCCTATATTTAGCATCAATGTTGTTTTCCTTGATAAGATACCTAGTTTAATTATCTTGCTCATACAGTAAAAATAATGGTTTGGCCCTAACAGGTTTGGCTTAATGGATAGAGCATCAGCCTTCGGACTGAAGGGTCCAAGGTTCAATTCCGGTCAAGGTCATGTACCTTGGTTGCAGGCACATCCCCAATAGGGGGTGTGCAAGAGGCAGCTGATGGATGTTACTCTCCCATCGATGCTTCTAACTCTCTATTCCTCTCCCTTCTTCTCTGTAAGAAATCAATAAAACATATTTTAAAAAATAAAAAATAATGGTTTGATTCCCAACAGTTGCTTCTGCTTCTTCCCCCACTATAGCCCATAACAGAAGTCTTTGTGTTCTTTGTCATATACTAGTAATTTAACTGCAAGTTACTTCCTTTTGGGGCACTAACCTAAAGGGTTCTTGAGGTGCTTCTAAACCCCAAACTCGGAACCTAGAGAGCTGTGAGTGCTGTTAAGCTTTGGGACATAAGAATTTAGGGTTCTCCCTCCTGGTGAAGCATAGGAGAGAACACCATAATACTGTCACGTGTTTGTTCACCCTGGTATCCCCAGTGCCCAGCATAAGAGCTGGCTGGCATGAAGTGCTCAATAAGAAAACAAAAACAAAAACCCTGCTGCTGGACTGAACAGGTCTCATTTCTTTGGAAGTCAGGAGAGGGGTAGAGGAGAGTCAGTGGAGCTACAGGATGCTGTGCTCTGGCTGAGCCAACAGGTAGAGGGGAGAGAGTGAGAGAGCTCGGAATTCAGGTAGTTGGTTCTAAGACTGTGGTCACTAGTCCAGAGAATCTCGGACCATGTATAGTTGGAGGAACTAGCTAGGACAGATGTTCCTTGAGATTCTTATTTGTCTCTAGATCACTGACAAAATGAGTTCTGTTCCCTAGAACAGTGATTTTTCAACCTTTTTCCTCTCGTGGCACACATGAACTAACTACTAAAATTCTGTATCACACCAAAAATTACACTTTTACCAATCAGAAAAAGCGAGGTATAATTTTGATTCATTCACATTGGATGGCTATTGTTGGATGTTGTCATTTTGTCATATACTAGTAGTTAACTGCAAGTTACTTCCTTTTTTGGGCAGTAACCTAAAGGGTCCTTGAGGAGCTTCCAAAATTCTATATCACACCTTGTTTTCTAAGGAAAACAAGGTCAGTGCCCCTAAATAGTCAGGTATTGAACATTTTAAAAATTCATGCAGCACACTGGTTGAAAATCACTGCTACAAAATACTACTTCTATGAAACACTGGTCTTATAGGGTAATAGGTATGCCTGAAAAAAAAGGGTATCTTCATCAAATATGCTTGGAACATTGTTAAACCAAGCACTAAAACAGGTTTCTTTACACTAGAACTTCTTAGTACTACCAACATATCAATGCGTAACACACACACACTCACCTGAGTATCTGAGTATGAATGAATATGATCCAGGAATCTTTTTCTCAGCGTCTCACAGGATAGTGTTCCATGAGACACACTTTGAGAAATAATGCTCTCTCAGAGCCAGAGGAAGGCAGGTAATGGGGGACATCTGTAATACTGTCAACAAGAGATAAGCTGAAGGAAAAAAAAAAACACCCCTCTGATCCTTAAACACTTACTGGTTTAATGGTGACCTGATGATATGGGAGGATTAAAGAAGTACTAACTGTTTTGGTTGATATTTTTAGTAACTACCACCTATTATGAACCTACTAGAGGCCCAGTGCAGGAATTCATGCACACTGAAAAGAAATTAATTAGCAGAAATATTTTAATATCGCTATTTGCCCTTTATAATAGAAGTGTCAACCAAATTCATGATCAACAATGACAGATGAAAACACATGTGTGTGATTGGCACCAGCAAGAGCTTTATACATATAAACTTACTTAATTAGACCCGCTTTCTGATTTAGCTAAACTTTTTCCAGCCCCAGTGAAGCACCCCAACTTCTCTTTCAGGTAATTAAATATCAACACGAAGTGGATTATTATTGTAGATCAGGCAGGGGGAACAAAGGGTGAAATATTGAATTATAAGTGTTTGACTATATTCTGCAGTTAGAAAACCTTAAGTCACTTTCAAGTTCCACCATTTCTTACTTTTCAGTCAGGTCAAGTCTCAACCTTTCTAAATTTCTATTTTCCGGCTAATTAAAAGAAAATAGTATTCCACTGAGTCTCCTATTTACCTACTCCAGGACTTCTGTGAGGATCAAATGAGATGAGGCACAGGAACACGCTTCACAGACATTTGGTTAAACTGTAAAATGTTTGCACCTGCCTATAAAGCAAGTTGGGTTCCTGGGCTGAAGCAACTGCAAGGAGGCTAGTTGCTAGGGAGAGGAAGCCTGGTGTTGCTACATGACGTCATTACCCGGTGCCCACAGTGACGTTTCTGGGCTGGGCTGGGCTGTGGGCCGCATTTTGTGCCATCGGGTCTCAGCAGCAATGGCTGTGATTTGGTGAGGTGTTGCTCTGGAGTGGTGGTGGGACCAGTGTCCCACTTGGGGGAAGCTGAGTGTTGCTCTGTCGGCACCAGGTCCGCGGTGCTGTTTCTCTGTAAATGGCCAGTGTGCATCACGGCAGTTCCAGCAGAAAAATCTTGAGCATCTGCCCCCGGTGGACAGTATGCATCATAGCAACTGGTCGAATGGTCGGACACTTAGCATGTTAACATATATATAGTCATACCTAATACCGGCATCACTGAATGGTGTCCACACAACATCTTAAATACATCCAGTAATGAGATACTTCGCATATCACAAAGTACTATTAGCAATATTTGTAGTCTGGCTATCTAGAAATCTTTCAACTATTTAATAATTTCAATAATTTCCCCTGGCCAGGTAGCTCAGTTGGTTAGAGTCTTGTCCCAATATGCCAAGGTTGTGGGTTCAATCCCTGGTCAGGACACATACACGAATCAACCAAAGAATACATAAGTAAGTGGAACAACTAATTGATGTTTCTCTCTTAAATCAATAAAATATTTTTTAAAATTTTACTTTATTCTACATGCATAACGAATATTTCATTCATTTTTTCAAAAATACTTATTGTCCTTTTTGTACACAGGCACTTTATCTATGAAGTAGTTACAGTGGCGAGGTAGCACAGTTTCATTCACTATTATCATTTGTTAAAATTAAAGTAAGAATTCGCAAGTATTTTAGATGTAAATAAATGTGTATCTTTTAAAATTATTCAACAGGATATATTTGTGACTTATTTGCTCATGGCATTTTATCACAGGTTATAACAAAGATCCATTCCCAATCTCTAGAAAAATAGCCACAAAACTGTAAACCAATTATTTGGGGAATACTATTGGAAGAAGGAATGTCATTTCCTCCTTTTGTTTATTGCCTGGGTGTTTTACAAAATGTTCCCAACTCAAATTTTATAATTATCCATTCATTCAATCACAAAATTCTATAAATTAAACACTAACTTTATATCTATTTTAAAAATTTATTCACCCCCCCCAAAAAAAAACCACATTTATCTATTCCCTGAAGCCCTTGCAAAAAGTAACAAAGGAAAATGTTTAAAATTCATTAAGTGAAAAGTAAACCATATAGTTATCATTGCAGTAGGTAAAAACATGTAGGTGTAAACAGGAAAAAAATTAAACATTAGTATGGTTGGTTGAGTTTGCAGTATTGGGGATATGTATATATATAACTGATTTCAGAGAGGAACAAAGAGGGAGAGAGAGAAACATCAATGATGAGAGAGAATCATTGATCGGCTGCCTCCTGCATGCCCCCTACTGGGGATTGAGCCCACAACCCAGGCATATGCCCTTGACTGGAATTGAACTAGGTACCCTTCAGTCCACAGGGCGAAGCTCTATCCACCAAGCCAAACCAGCTAGGGCAGCGTTAGTTTTTGTTTTTTAATGATTTATTTTAATATTGCTGTTATAGTACTCTTTTAATCATTTTCTTCTAAAATTTTTGAAAAATTAATTTGATTCTAGAGCAAGAGAAGGGAGGAGTAAGAGAGAGGAATAGGGGGAGGAGGGAGGGAGGGAGGGAAGAAAGGAGGAAGGGAGAGAGAAACATTGATTTGTTGTACCACTTATTTATGCAATCATTGGTTGCTTCTTGTATGTGCCCTAACTGGTGTTCAATTCACAATACTGGCTTTGGGACAATGCTCTAACCAACTGAGCTACCCTGCCAGGGCTTAATCATTTTCTTTAGTTATTATGAATAGTACATCACCTAAAACTACTCCTTGATTCCCTTTTAAGTAATAACAAATACACGAATAAACCCCACTGAAGATATTAAGTTGAAGTTTAGATCTCTTACTTCATTTTTTTAGCTAGTTTCCCCCTGTCTTCCTTTATAGTATTTCTTCTAGCAAGAATGAAAAACTATTTTAGTTTGTCACTGAACTGACTGTTATGCCCTAAGGACTAAGTGGTATATAAAGTATTTGTAACAAATACCCTTCCAGTCCCCTGTTCTACTTTCAGCTTAGCTATTACTCCAAGTTTCTGTCTCACTCCTCTTTATCACTGCAGGTCACTCCCAACCTTTCAAAGCAACATTGTGGCTGTGTTGATTTCCTCTGACTTCTGTAGTAACAGTAACTGCTTTGTTGTCATATCCTCCCTCCCAAACCCTCCCCTTCTACCTTAATCATTCACTGATTAGAAACTTAGGAAACAGGCAGAGGACTAGCTAAGAAGAAAGAAAAATGAGGCCACTGGTATCAATCTGTTGACATTATAAAAACCTGCCCTTGAAAACAGTGTCCATTTCTCACAGCTATCTTCTCACAACTACTAAACTACGCCTTAATGCTGCTACTGGTCATGTCCTCAGTTTTGCACGTGATAGAATTGTGTTTTTAAGCAGTTTTCAATCTGTAAACATAATCACATGTTAAAAAATGTTAGGTTAACAGTGCTTTTTATGATCTGAGGGAAAAGAATAAAGGTGTCTTCAGAGACACCTTTTTGCCCAAGCCCAAAAACAGTAACAAAGATGCTTATGATTTCCTCTTAAAAGATGAAATGCCTTCTCATTTGAACTTTTCCTTAAGACAACAGAGTAATTCCCTCTTTTTTTTTTTTAAATCCTCACCTGAGCATATTTTTCCATTGATTTATAGAGAGAGTGGAAGGGAGGGAGAGTGAGAGAGGAACATTGTTGCAAGAGAGACACATTGATTGGTTGCTTCCCACCTGCACCCCTACCAGGGCTGGGGGACCTGTGATCCAGGTACATGCCCTTGATCAGGAATGGAACCTTTGACCCTTGGTCTGTGGACCAACACTCTAACCACTGAGCAACCAGCTAGGCCAACAACTGTTCATTTTACATTGTTCTATGACTTTAGCAACTTAGATGTACAAATATATAACTATTTTATTAGAAGGGATGGAGAAGTAAGAATATTTTTAAAGTTGAAAAGAATAAAAAAAATATCTGAGAAGAGAGAAAAGTAAGCGTGCCAAAAATCTGTGCTTACATTCTGTGTGAAAAGAATACTAATATTCCAATTGTTGGAAATGCTATTGCTCACAATATACTAAATGAAGAGGACAGTAGATATGTCTGTAGAAATATGTGGATACAAAAGAGAGTAGAAGATCTATCTCATAAACTTAACACTGGCTAACCTCAAGTAGTAGGACTATCACTGACTGAGTTTGTTATTTTTGTGTTTCTATATTTCCTAGATTTTTCCACAACAAACAGAAATAATCTATAATAACAATAAAAGCATAATATGCTGATTAGATCAGATGTCCTCTGGAAGAAGCTGGGGCTGTGAGGGAAGCCCAGGTCCCAAGTGCCGGAGAGAAGCTGGTGCCAGCAGCTGGGGGAAGGCCTACTCTTGCACAAATTTCATGCATCAGGCCTCTAGTCCTATGTAATGAAAGCCTAATATGCACATTGACCAAACAGCGGAACACCCAGCAGAACCACCGGTCACTATGACACACACTGACCACCAGGGGGCAGACGCTCAATGCAGAAGCTGCCCCCAGCCCACAGGCTCCAGGCCAGCCAGTGGGGGCACCCCTAATCACTCCACAGAGGGAGGTGACCAGCAGCAGCAGCAGGGCTGGAGAGTGGGCGGTGCCAGGCAAGCCAAGGTAGGTGCCAACAGGGGCTCCCCCAATCGCCCCGCCAGTCACCCCAAAGATTGGCCCTGATTGCCAGCCAGGCCTAGGGACCCTACCCATGCACGAATTTCCTGTACCAGGCCTCTAGTTTTCATAATAAAAAAATAGAACATTCTCTCAGTTTGGCTCAGTTGGTTAAATGTGGTCCTGTGCACCAAGAGGTCACTGTTTCTTTTTTTTTCTGTTATGTATGATTTGCCTTTTTCTTTCCTTTTTTTAAATTTAAATTCTTCATTGTTTAAAGTATTACATGTCTCCTTTTTCTCCCATTGACCTCTCCCCACCCATTCCCATCCCCCAGCAACTCCCTACTGTCTGTGTCCTTGGGTTATGCTTATATGCATGCATACAAGTCCTTTGGTTGATCTCTTAACCCCCTGCCTCCCAGGGGTCACCATTTCGATTCTTGGTCAGGGCACATGCCCAGTGTCGGGCTCGATTCCCAGGGAGGTGCATGAAAGAGGCAGCCAATTGAGGTTTCTTTAGAATTGATATTTTTCTCTCTCTCTCTTTCTCTTTCTCCATTCCTCTCTAAAATCAATAAAAACATATTTAAAAAAAAAAAAAACAGAACATTTTGTTTTTAAAATATAAACTTTTTTAAGATAAAAATATAAATTTTGACATTGGGTCTATAAATAAAATAGAATCTATTTATGTAAAAAATAAAAAAATAAAAGAAACTGCACATTTGTGGGCCAAATAAACATCATGTGAGTTTTCCATTTTTCCCAAACACATGCACAGAAGTAATGCTATACTGAATGTTATGAACACAAAGTGTAGAAGCGCTCTCTTGTTCCATAAAAATGTGTTGTGCTAATGTCTTGAACAATACACTTCTGAACTATCAGAAAGGATGCCAAAAAAAAGAATGCAGATCACAATCAGTGAACAAATAGTTTTAAAAAACCAAAAAGCTACAAAACTTAAGTAAGAGGCCTGTTAGAGTTATGCTATGAGCCATCAGTGACACTGTGGCTACTAAAATTTCAGTCATTTGATAAAGGGCAAAATAAGAACAGTTAGTGGACAATTTATTTTATCCATGATTAACATTATTTTTGTTTTAATCCTCTTGAAGATGACTTTTTAATGTTTTAAGTTAGTCATATAACTATGAATAACATGTGCTTATTTAGCTGATTCTTCTAGCCTCTATTTTCCTTGATTTTAATCATTATTAGTAATTATGTAGGTCCTCATTTATTGGGTATATGCCAACTCCCTGATTCTACTTCAGCTACTCTGTTTTTGCCTTGATCATTGCTGATCAGGTCTCACTTACTTTAAATTTCCACTTATTCCCTAACCAATTTGGCTCAGGAGATAGAGTGTTGGCCTACGGGCAGACCCAAAGGTCCCGAGTTCAATTCTGCGCAAGGGCATGTGCAGGAGGAAACCAATCGATGTGTTTCTCTCACATCGATATTTCTGTCTTTCCCCTCTCTCTGCCACACTCTCTACAAATCAGTGGAAAAATATCCTCGAGTGAGGATTTTAAAAAATTACATTTATCTCATCTAATTTTACTGACACTTAGTTTACAAATCAGTTGCCCACTCTTACCTTTTTACTGCTAGTTTCCAAACCAATTAAGGTACTTGGACAAAAAAGGAAGATGTGCTACCTACACAAAACCATAGAAACTGATAGGTGGGGTGAGAATAAATTTCACAATTTATTTTTTTAGAAACATGGTGCTAGGAGCTATGAATACTTACAGTTTTAAAATTTAAATTAGTCTGGAAGTTAAATGTTTTGTCAGAAATAAAGACTGCATCTAATTAAATTCTACGTTAATCACTCATAACTAGGTCTAAAATGTTAGCTATTTAACCATAAACACAGCATAAAATAATAACTAGGGTACATTCTTGAAATAAATTTACAAATGAAATTCAGGAGTGTCAAAAATAAGCTCACCTGCAACACTTTTCATTTTTCTTCCTTTCTCGCTATCTGTGCTTGGCACATTTCCTTCAGTTGACTGAAGGAAAAATGCGTTTTAAAAAGTCTTTAAGAACAGCATAAACAAAAAAAGTGGATTAAATACAATGCTATCAATAAAAAGTATTAAATATAAAACTTATCAGTGCTAAAGTGTTAATGTTAAAAGATACTTAAGATGTTTTTGAAAAAGCTCCAATATTTCTTTGCTTAGTAAGATTGACCATTTTTCTAAAAGTTTATTAGCTATTTTTCCTATAAAAGCTACTATTCATGTTTTTTATCCATTTATCAATTTTATGTTTTCTTTCTAATCTGTATGAGCTCTTTATAAGTAATATGGTTATTAACCCTTTCTACCATATATTTTGCAATTATTTTCACCCACCTTTGTTTTCTTCTTAATTTGGTTTGGTTTTTAGTTAGTGCTCTCTCATTTCTTAATAATAAATTCATTATGTTAAATATATGACATAATAAATAAATTTAGAAATCCTGTTTTATCCACAATTGAAAATTAGTGCAGTAACTTAGTGCTAACAAGAATTCCAGCCTGACCATGGTGCCTCAATGGCTGAGCACTGACCTATGAACCAGAAGGTCACAGTTCGATTCCCGATCAGGGCACATACCCAGGTTGCCAGCTCGATCCCCGATCATATAGGAGGCAGCCAATCAATGATTCTCTCTAATCATTGATGTTTCTTTCTCTCTCTCCCTCTCTTTTCATCTTTAAAATAAATAAAAATATTTTTTTAAAACAGAATTCTAGCAAAACAGAAAGACAAACAAGCCTCAATTTTAGTTTGTCACTTAGAAGGGAAACTTCAAAATGCATTAAAAAAAAAAACAACTATTATTTTCCACATTGTTACTTAGTTTGTGAAAGAATTCAATATAAATTTTCTAAATGGGTATTTTCCCCACCAAAGTGTAATGTAAAAATTTTACTATCTCCTTGAGACAGTAATCCAAGCTTCTTCCTTGGAGGATGTTACCAGTTCATACTTAGTTTCAATAACTTGACCCTCCACAGGCAGCAGGTGCAGTCTCCTCACCAATACACTCAGAAGTACTGTAGTCACCATATATGCAAACCTAGTCAGAAAGAAAGGTCACTGGTTACTATTAACAATTACACTGTAATTATATCTGACGCCTTTCCTTTCACTTTATCATCTCACCTTAACTCTGGGCATTCCTGTGTGCCTGAGAATCCAAGCAAGGAGAAAGTTTTCATGACTGATTCATCATTAAACCGGTCTGGATCAAACCTAAAAAGAAGATTGGTATTTAATTTTTAAAAAGTCATCCCAGTATATATAATTTTTTAAAAAAAGAAGTTTGGGGGCTAATTACAATAGAACACCATTGGCCTTTTATATATTTACACTGTAAGAACACAGATAAATAATGTTTTAAAAACTACTGAAAATAAAAACTGCTGTCACATTATATTTAAGTTTCACCTATTATTATGTTCCCAAATTATTCAACATATATCTTCTGTCTCTTTCTGCTTATTTTATTATTATCTACCAGGGGTGGAGAACATCTGGCCTGCAGCTGTGTAAGACCTAAGAAATCATTTCGTCTGGCCCTACCAAGGGATTAGAGGTGAGTAATTAAATGTTTGACCAAACACAGCAGGCTAATTTTTAAGGTGGTAATTTTGTATGGCTGTGAATGATGTTACAAATATCCAAATGGCCCTTGGCAGAAAAAAGGTTTCCCTTCCTACTAAAATAATAGATGCAAAATACATTTCTCTGGAACCAATAATTAATAAGATTTTGAAACAAGGTTACATCATTATATGAGATATAAAAATAAATCATACAAAATCACATAGTAAATATTTACATTTAAGTGTGTTCAACATATCTGTTACATGAGACCATCTGATCAATATGTAAGGTATTCTACATTGCCTTTTCAATTAAATTTATTGCTTAAAATTGGAGACATCAGACTTAAAAACTTATATTCATCAATTATCTTAAACCCAGACTTACTAATAACTGAAGGAAATAAGGAGGCTATGGTTTTTTTATTATACACAATTTCACTCTGTAAAAAATTGCAGGGAAAATAGATATATTAAAACAAAACAAATAAATCACCCATTATGGATCATAAAATGTTGTCTTAAAAACTAATGTTTCTTTGAAGAGATCAACAAAATTGATAAACACTTAACCAAACTCAAAAAGGAAAAAGAAAGAGGATCCTAATAAATAAAATTAAGAATGAAGGAGAGAAGTAACAACTGACACCATAGAAATACAAAGGATTATAAAACAATATTATGAACAACTATATGCCAACATATTGGGCAATCTGAAAAAAAACACAGATAAATTTCTAGAAACATACAATATTTCAAGACTGAATCAAGAAGAAACAAAACTTGAACAGATTAATTACAACAAAATAAATAGAAGCAGTAATCTAAAAACTCCCAACAAACAAGTCCTGGACTGGATGGCTTCATGAGTGAATTTTATAGTTCATAAACATTTAAAAAACTAACAGCTATCCAAAAATTCAAGAGGAGGGAAGACACTCAAGCTCATTTTATGAGGCCAGCATTATCCTAATTCCAAAAATAGATAAAAACACTACCAAGAAAGAAAATTATAGAGCAGTATCTCTAATGAACACAGATGCTAAAATCCTCAACAAAGTATTAGCAAACTGAATTGAGCAATTCATTAAAAAGATCACATACCATGATCAAGTGGGATTCATTCCTGGGGTGCATGATTGGTTAAATATCCATGAATGGCCCAGCTGGCATGGCTCAGTGGTTGAGCATTGATGTATAAATCAGAAGATCAAGGTTCAATTCCTGGTCAGGGCATATGTCTGGGTTTGGGCTGGCTCCCCAGTGTGTGGAGTATAGGAGGCAATCGACCAATGATTCTCTCTCATCATTGATGTTTCTATCTCTCTCTCCCTCTCCCTTTCTCTCTGAAATCTATTTATTTATTTATTTATTTATTTATTTATTTATTTATTTATTTATTTTAGAGGCCCAACACACAAATTCATGCAAGAGTAGGCCTTTCTTCTCCCTGCTGCTAGCACCCAGGACCCGGGCTTCCCTCACAGCCCGTTTCATCCGGAAGGTTGTCCGGAAGGACGTCTGGTCTAATTAGCATATTATGCTTTTATTATTATAGATATTAAAAAAGAATGAATCTCTGGCTTTTCCAAAGGAGATGGGTAAGGAGGTACCAAACTTCAGAAAACTTTTCCTTAGCATTCAACAGCATTACTAACATTTCCTAAATTCGATTTCATTTGATTCCTAAAAATGATTTCCACATCTATCATATATTCCTTTCTCTGTTTTTCATTTTGTAACCTAGATTTTCTGATCTACCAATGCATATCTTTACTTTTGCAATAGAAGCCACTTGGAATATAAAAATTTACTTAATTTTTACTTATAGCATACTTTGAAGGATTGCTATTTCATTTATTAATAGATTTCCTTTAATCTAAACTAATAAAAGCGAAATAGTAAAATTAACCGTTTCTCCGAGACAGGGTAAGCCACGCCCACCAGCCAATCAGAGCGGCTGTATGCAAATTAGCCCAGCCAACATGGCGGCCGCCACTCACGGACCTGAGTAAACGTTTAGGCAGCGTCCGTTGCAGCAGGAGCGAAAGTGATACTGTTTTCGGCCCTTGGC
>PVJC01027199.1:0-23446 GCA_004026665.1 Murina feae | reverse complement strand
TAGTTATATAAGTCTTGATGAGAGGAAGTCCATTCTAGTTAGACCTATCTAGTGTCTTCATTCCTACCATCTGGCCATTCAGTTGATTGACTCATCTCATCAACATTTAGGTATAACTTACCAGGAGTCTAAGTACTTTAAGCTGTGTCTTTCTCCATTAGACTTGAATGACTACATGTACTGTTAGCAACTTTGCTCACTGAGTGGGTTTCCCTTCACCACTGTCCTTTAGAAATATTCCTGAGTGGAATTGTAATGGCAGCTGTCCATTTTCAGTCAGCACCAATATAGTATGCCACCCATCTGTGAACTAAGCCCAGCAATTGGGTGTAAGGACACCCTCTATGAGCTATAGGTTTGATTTAGAAGAGGCACGGGTGCAATAATGATAGGAGATTTGGGGATCCAAGCTATCTTTTTATGACATTTACTTGTGTCTTCTTTTTCTAATATTTTTATTGATTTGAGAGAAAGAGGAAGTGAGAGGGAAAGTGAGACAGAAACATCAATGATGAGAGAGAATCATTGATTGGCTGCCTCCTGCATGTCCCACACTGGGGATTGGGCCTACAACCTGGGCATGTGCGCTTGACTGGAAGTGAACCCAGGACCCTCTATCCACTGAGCCAAACCAGGTAGGGCTACTTGTGCCTTCTTAAATTACTTGGACTCAATCTCCAATGTACCATTGCCATAGAATAATGGATTGTATTGCACATGCTTAACTTTAAAACACAGTGAATCAAACAATATCCAGTTAATGGTGGGCAGATGTTCTTATATAGTCCTTGATGTTAGTACTCAGTCCTTTTAGGATCTAATAGAATGCCAGGTATTGATTTTCAAGCAAAAAGTTGGTCTCTGCTGCAAAAAGCCATGGCCTTTCTCAAGCTCTAAGGAGACTAGAGTAGCAACTCTCCTATTGAAGCTTGCCTGGTCCTCCTCCGAGCGTTCTCATTTGCCACTGTTATCTATAATAGCCTGGGTAAGAGGGCAGGTGGGTCCACAGCCTTGATTTGCTACAAATTCCTTTCTTGTTCTGGGTCCCATGTGACACCAGCAGACATCTGAGGCACCTGATAAATGGGTTGGAGCAGTGTTCCTAAGTGGATGTATACTGCCTCCAAAACCCAAAGAGGCCAATTTAGTGCTTAGAGGTGCAAGATTCAACAATTTTATTTTGTCTTAGAAATAAATGTACTGCCCAATAGAATAGACACACTTATCCCATATGACTATTTTAATTGAAATTAATTAAAGTTAAATCTGCATATTTATAAATTCAGTTTTACTAGCCACCTTTCAAATGCTCAAAAGCTGCATATAACTACTGGCAATTATATTGGACAGCACAGATGCAGAATATTTCTACAATGGCAGAAAGTTATATTGGCCAGCACTGCATTCAAGGCTCTTCCATGAATACTGAGGACATTTGCTGCAGAACTGCTGGCTCAGAGGATATTTTAAAAACGTGGCAGGTCCAATTCCTACTTGAAATAAGTACTGGGAAATTTTATCCCTTGTCCAGTCCCATTGGCTATAATATTTCATAATATAACATGACAGGTTAAGATTTGAACTCAAGTCTATCTGATGCTATACCCCATGCTTTTTCTACTTCAGTAAATTGCAGAGGATCAAGGCAGATGCTTTCTGTTTTGTGTACAAGGGAAACATGAGCTTTCCAATCAGATATTTGTGCAACTAAGTTTTAGTTCATGCAGCATGAGTATAAATTCTCTTTGCATTTCAATAAACAAAAAAGGCATTTTATCTAAAGGCCAAGTCTACTTTGGCAACTCCCCACATCTGACTCCTCTTTCTGGGCTACAGTAGACCCAGACAGCGTTTTTCTTTTCAAAGAAAGTTTTCATACAGCTCAGAAATATTTTTGCATTTCCAAAGAAACAGGGCTGCTAGAGATGTGTGGCAAACAGCAGAATCTGCCTGCACGCTGCAGTTCTGCGTTTCCATCTGCACTCTCTGAAAGGCGAGGCTCACTGTCCCCACAGAACGCAGCTAAATGGCATCTGGAGCATGAATGGACAGGAAACCATGCTCTTTCCTCTAATAACACCACTTACAGCAGGAAGGCGAGGTTCTCTTCTGAATGTGGTAAAGAGATGCTGTTATGATAAGAGTAATTATTATACTTCAGTTAAAATTCCATCTAGGGAGCATTATATGGCTGCTGTTTTAAAAGAGGTTTGCTAACCTCCAAGTTGGAGGGAGAGATTAATTAGTGTCAATGGATGGATCTCCATGATAAAAACAAATTAAGCCTCCTCAGCCGGACTTGCCTGGCTATCCTTGAGTTGCTGCCTCTTTTATGATAGAGACACTGTTTGGTCTGATCTATTCTGATTGAAAAGGAAGGAAGGAAAGAAGGAAGAAAGGAAGGAAGGAAGGAAGGAAGGAAGGAAGGAAGGAAGGAAGGAAGGAGAAAGAAGGAAAGAAAGAAAGAAAGAAAGAAAGAAAGAAAGAAAGAAAGAAAGAAAGAAAGAAAGAAAGGAAGGAAGGAAGGAAGGAAGAAAGAAAGAAAGGAAGGAAGAAAGAAAGAAAGAAAGAAAGAGAAAAGAAAGAAAGAGAAAAGAAAGAAAGAGAAAGAAAGAAGGGAGGGAAAGAAAGAGAACACACATTTGCTAAAGGGCATTTGATGCCAGGAAACATGCTAGGTAATTTAAAAAAGAAGGTACTTTTTGCCCTGGCTGATGTGGCTCACTTGGCTGAGAGCCCTCTCATGCCCCCCCCCCCAGTGTCAACAGTTTGATTCTTGGTCAGGGCACATACCCAGGTTGTGGGTGTGGGTTTGATTCCCAGTCAGGGTACATACAGGATGCAACCAATCGATGTTTCTCTCTATCTTCACTTTCCTCTCTCTATAAAATTATTAAAAACATATTAAAAGTCAATAAAATAAATTTTAAAGGAAGGCACATTTGAACTAGGATTTCCCATTGTTCTCACCTAGCCCACTAAAGAACATTAATAAACTGAGGCATTTGTGTCCTAATACCATGTTTGTGACACAGATTCAATAATCAATTTTGGATGACTCCTCCCAAGCCATTTCTGATCATTTACTCCCATTTCATTCCAACAGGCAAGAGAAAATGTGAGATTAACACACACACACACAGACACACACACACTCAGTTATCTGTTTCTTTTAAGCTCTTCTATGAATACTAAGGGTATTTGCTTTAGGATTGCTGGTTTAGAGGATATTTTAAAAACATGGCAGGTCCAATTCCTACCTTAGTTCAGTTCCATTAGTTATAATATTTCATCATCCCTTCCACCAAATACTTTGAACTTGCAGCCCAGATTTTCTGAAACAGACCTGATTTCATGCCCTGCAGCTATTGTCAAGTAAGGCAAAATACTACATGTAGACATAAATGCATTTTGATTTTTTAAGTCTTCAGGAGATTTACTATGTAAATAAATTCACAAGTAATAAAATAAATCTTATGGCATGTGCCTACTTTAATTTCTGAAAATATATTCACCTATCACCCTAATCTTTATCTATTCCATGTATTTCAGTAGGCTCTGCTAACTGTATAACTTTAGACTGATTATGTAAGTTCTCTGAGACTTTTTTTTTTAACATAAAAAAGAATAACGAGATTCGCCTCATAGGGTTCCTTTGAGGATCAAATGAGATGATGTATAAGAAGACTTGGTGACTTTCCTGCCAGGGCCATTGGGATAACAGAAACCAGATTTACCCTCCCGGCTGAAACAAACAAAAATGGGCTAAAATACATGATGCAGTCATTTTTAAGACACTGAGAAATAGACAACAGAGGACAGTAAACCCAGAGAGACGGGAAACAAAGAGGAGAGCCCTGCAACTGCCCCATCTTCCTGCCTTTATATAATTCCAGGTGGTAACTCAGGGAAGCAGAGTTTTAGAGCAAAGAATATTATCAGGAATACTGAATGTTATTTCATAATAATAAAAGTATTATTCCATCAAGAGGTTGCAACAGTCTTAAATATCTATGCACCTAATAACTGAGCTTCAAAATAATGAAGCCAAAACTGATAAAACTGCAAGGATCAATAGATCAATCCACAGACAGGTTTTTTCCCCATAGATAGTTTTTAGTTTTGAGTAGAATGCAAAATTAATGATGTAACTGACCGATTAGAAAACTCAAAATGTTTTAGAAATAATTTCAGCAATAAAAATGAGTGAAGAAAAGTTAAGTTGCATTTACTAGAGAGGAGATTTGGATAATGGAGCATTCAGAAAACTATGAAAGGAATTGGATAGGAGTGCAGCTAAAGCATTGACAAAATCAGGGCGACCTGTGTGTGGGATGATAGGTTAGGGTATTAGACAATATTGTCACCGCATAAACTAAGGTGCCCAGAAAAAAATATTCCTCCCACTCTGCCACTAGTACTTCCCGGATTTTTGCGAGATTGCCTGTCTTCAAGGATGAACCAGATGCTCAATAAAACTCATTTTTTATCTGGATAAAAATCTAAAAGGATGATGTATTGGTCAGAATAGACTGTTCTCCAAAATTCAGTAATTTAACACAACAAACATTTCTTTTCCTTTCATGTGACAGTTCAATGCATTCTGTGGAAGAATTATGCTCTATGTGGTCACTGAAGAACACAGATTGTTTTTGTCTTGAGCCTCTACTCTTCTCTCTACCTTCCCAACTTTGTCAGCTTAGCCTGTGGATGTGGAAATAAATGAAGGAATGAATGAAGGAAAAAAGGAGGGTTTTATGTTTGAGGCCCAGAAGTGGCTCAGGCTACTTACATTCACATTCTATTGGTAGAAGTTCAGACAGATGGTCTTAGCTAACTGCAGGATGTGGCCCAGCCATGTGCCCAGAAGAAAAGCAGAGCACCAATATTTGTAAACACCAGCAATCTCTACAACAGATGTCCCTATCCCATCTATTTATTGATGCTCTGGGAACCACATTGCTTTGCTGAACCTTGAGCCTAACTCCCAATTTACTTTCTAAGTGAATTCAGTGGTTTTTATGATAGTAAATGCTCAAAGAAGGTATTTAAACTGGAGTCAACATGATTATTTTCTAACATCATTGACTGGAAATTAAACATTACACAGAGACATAAAAAGGCTTAATAGGGTATCAAATCTCAGAATGCTAGAGGAAGGCCAAAGAGTCTTAAAAACCATCTAATTCAGTCTCTTTACTTACAGCTAAGTAAACTGAGATCAAGAGAGGCTAAATTATGTGTCCAAATCTATGTACATAACTAGTAAGAAAGCTGGGGAGTCTAAACCTACTTGGTGTGACCTTGTGCTTTAAATTACCAACAGGAGTTTGTATCAAGAAAGAACGTCTCCATACTATACTTCCAAAAGGCATAGAACAATTAAACAGTTTAGAAATCTAGCGAGTCTTCAAATTGCATAGTTGTGTAAAAGAATCCCACTTTTACTTTTGATAGACATTTTGCTGTTTTAACTGTTGAGATGGTAAGAGTCTGCCGCAGTGCTTGCTGCTCCCCGACTAATGAATCGGGTTGTTAACGCTGTCAAGGTGAGTCTTCTTCTTGAGGAGACAGTAGACCAATTTTCCTGGTGTTTGTAATGACACATTCAGATCGAGTCAGAAATCTGGCCTGCACAGCCCTGGGCTTTCAGGGTAGCATTTCTCGGCTCTCCACGCAGACGCACTTTGAGGTCAGTGTCCTTTTCCTTTGATCCACCCGGTGCTGCCATTTCCCTCATCTTCTTCATTTCCCTTGTACGCAGTCCCTGCCTTGGATTTGACACTAGGGATTCCATGAAAATGAATTTTCCAGACAAATGGAGAAATCTAGATAGAGTTCCTTGTAAAATCATTAAATTTTGATATTCATAATTATCAAAATTTAATAACTTTACAAGGAACTCTATTTAGACTGTATTTATGGACGTATCTATTGCCTTAAAAAGAGTCTTGGTATCTTCCTTTTAATGCAGAGAACGGTAGTTGAGAGCAGAGGTCTGAAGCCAGAGCGTTGAGGTTTTAAGACCCGGCTCTGACTCTTACCAGCCATGTGGCCCAAGGCACATTATCTAATCTCTCCTGGTCTCAGTTTCCTCATTTGTAAAATGAGAATAACGTTAGCGCAATCCTCTTAAAGAAGTGGTGCAGTTTAAAAGTTGATATATGTAAGGCACTAAAAATAATGTCTGGTACATAATAAGTATTAAGTATATATAGCATCAAAACAATACAGCGTATACTGTGGAGGAGGGTGGGGAGGACAGATATTCATTAATGGAATACACCGATACATGTTCTTCCTGATGTTAAGTGTTAGGAAAGTAGGTGCTGTTAGAGTGCAACAAGGAAACCAGCTTTAGCCTGGCACTGAGTTGTAGAATTCTTTACATTTCAGTTTTTCCTACTGATGTATAACTTTTTTTGAAAGCAAGAAGCATGTCTTAATCTTCCTTATGTAACTGTCAGTAAGCACAGTATCTGGTGCATAGCAGGGGCTCGATACTACTTTGGGAAGAGAGATTAAAGGAAGGAAAGAAAGAAAACCTTGACTCTACAGGTATCACCGTGAGAATGTAAAGATATTTGAGGCGAGTATTCCACAGCGGGTAGAGGTGCAGCGCCTTCTGCAAAGGAGGTCACGGTCCTAGTGATTCTGGGCATCTGCTGCTTAATGAGGATGTATCCATTTATGCATTAAGGCTCATTCGCTTGGTTCAAAGCAGCCCCTCAGGTCTTCCCAGAGGCCTGGTTTGCTTATTTTATTCGAGGTTCTTAGAATACTCCTGACATGTTTGATAATCAGGGAGTCTTGGTTGGGGGAGGAATGCTTATCTTGGGGAAAGGCAGCAGCAAGCCGTGTTTGAAGGCAGCTTTCCTCCTCTCTTGGGAGTTGAGCAGTTTGAAAACAGGTTGCCTCCAGCCTTCCCTGGAATCCAGGGTGAAGGAGAAAGCGAGGGAAGCAGCATAGAGGGGGCCCTGCTGTACTGGCCTGAGGGTGCTCCCCTCTATATAGACAAGAGGGAGGAGCCAGTGGCCAGGTGCTTGTTCTGGGTCACACAGTGGCTGAACCTGGAGACCTCAGACATATATGCTTGTAGTCCACTACCTTATACCACAATGAATGGGAATTTTGAATGGGACGAAACAACCTTTAAAACTCTGAGTAAATAAGAAGGGAGAACTGAATTATTTGAACCTACAGTTTTAAACTGTTAACCTGGAGGAAAGCCTATTTCTAAAAAATAAAAAAATACAATCAAAATAGTGAATAATAACAGTAATACCAGCAATAACACTTTCATGTTATTGATTATTTACTGGGCATTATTGTGAGAGTTTATTTAATTGCCATAGCAGCCCTGTGACCTGGCTTCTATTATTCCTATTTTAAAGATGAAAGCTGAGGCATGAGAAGTTAAGCAACTTATCCCAGGTCACACATTTAGTAGGTTGAAGAATTAGGATAAAGATTTAGTCAAATGTTAAAGGAAAATGGGGCCATGATTGAATAGCTACTGGGTGCTTTCCACCTTTGTTAGGGCAAACTTCTCTGTCCCTTTAACTGGTCCCATTCTCAGTCATGGTAAGGATAGATCCACATTATTATACATCAGAGCTCTGCTAAGAAAGACATTCAGGATCAGCAAGAGGGTCTCACTTCATTGTGGGAGCTCAGCTCAGATGGCACCTGGAAGAGGGCATGTCCTAGGCTCAGACTGAGAATCAGCCCCTGGCCTTGGCTGGTACACAGAGTAGAGGGTAGAAAAGAAAAAGGAAGTAAAGAGTAACTAGAGAAGATAAACTGTGTGGACTGGAGAACAACATTTTGGGAGCAGGAACGAAATAGTCTATAGCATCCTCTGTACTCCAAGTATGTCTGTGACCTACTACCTTTCTGGTAATGCTGATACCTGCATGCCTTTCCAGATGCTGTACTGCAGTGGTGCTCAACCTTCCTCATGCCACGACCCTTTAATACAGTTCCTCATGTTGTGGTGACCCCCAACCATAAAATTATTTTTGTTGCTACTTCATAACTGTAATGTTGCTACTGTTATGAATCATAATGTAAATATCTGATATGCAGGATGGTTAAGTGACCCCTATGAAAGGGCCGTTCGACCCCCAAAGGGGTCTCCACCAACAGGTTGAGAACTGCTGCTATGTTGCATAAAAGCAATACTTTATTTGGCCCAACTGCCAAAATAACCCTGTCAGTTAAATATTGTATTCCCATCTATACAGATAGTAGGCTGAGATCTAGAAACCTCCCCCAAGTTCAAACAGCTAGTATAAAGCAGAGAGGGCTTGAAACCTTCATTTGCAGTTTTGAAACTGATATACTTCCCATTACCCCAGATGTGGGTTAAATATCCAGCCCAGCCAGTAATTTCTCCCTTGTTAGGTGAGTTAGGGTACTAGGGTTGTGAGTCTAAGTTCTTGGTCCCTTTTCTGCCCCTCAGCCTCTCCTCCCAAGAATTCAGGGCCCTGATGCTGCCCAAAAGGAGGTCAGTAAAACCAGGGCCACACTGGGAGTCAGAGGAGGGCAGAGGACTGGCCGTGCCAGGGAGGAACACAGGAGTGTCTGTGGGCTCCCGGGGCCCCTTTACATCACCCTGGTACTCAGTAACGGGCTATCAATAACATCCCAAAATAGAAAGCATCGAGCAGCCCAGGCCTGGGCTTTGAGTCGCCACCAACCCAGGCGGCCAGCACAGGAAGCATGAGCACATTTTGCTCTTCTAGGAATGAAAGAACCGCAACTGTGTCCTTGAGTCTGTTAAACAATGTTAACTAGAGGGAGGGGTCAGGAGAGAGGTACGTGTGGTGGTTTATGGGCAGGAGATGAGAGAAACCACACGGCTCATTTGCCCGGCACTAATGGATCTGAAGTGAGGAGCCTGGATGCCAAGGGGACGCTGTCCTGAAACGAGAAGAACTGCGAACAAGGGAAGTCCATTAGTGTCATGTTTGTATTTCTCTTCCTCTGAAGCTGATTCCAGGCACGCTGGGAAAAAAGACCAACAATTTCCATCCTCAAGAGCTTTGCCCATTAGTGTCAAATTATCCCAGGAGGGAGAAGGCAAAAGAAGAAAAAAAAAAGAGCAGTGTAAACAGAGGATTCAAAAACCTTACTAGAAAGCCTCTGCCCGGGAAAAGCTCTGATGCCTTAGAAAGATGATTAGCACATAATTGGGACAGGGCTTGTCCTCTCACCTTCTACACCTACAGGCTAGAGACGGCTTTACCTCCACAGGATCTGCATCAAGACTCACTAACTAAAAAGTCATCGAGAGTCATCAAAATTCCAATATACCTTAGTTCCAAGTTATCGTTAATTTCATCAAAACAAAATGGTTTTGGGGGATGAGAAAAGATAGACCAAAAAACTTATATACTTACACGCACAGCCTATGGACGGGGGTGGGTAGGGACTGAGAAGAGGGTGGGAAGGGAGGGAAATGGGAGGTATCGGTGATACTATCAACAATAAAAAATATTTTTTGTTTTATTTAAAAACAAAAAATAATGGCTTTGATGTCACAGAAATAAAAAATAACAAAAGTAAAATGATAGCTAATATATATACTGTTAAGCACTTACTTGGGGCCAGGTGGTTTTAAGTGCTTTACAAGCTCTAACCATTTAACTCTTAACAGTAGTGCCAAGAGGCAGAAACTATTTAATCTCCATTTTCAATCAAGAACACTGAGGCCCAGTGAAGTTAGTGTTTCATCATCTGTTATCACTGTACAAACGGCTTTCACATCATTACTATTATCTCATGGTTGTTTTTTTCTTTTGCCTCATGAATTTGGACAGTGCCCAGCAGTCGGCTCTGCTCTGCTCCAGGAAGTCTAGAGCCACAGCTGGGATGACTTGAATGTCTGGATGCTGGCCAGGCATCTCTCTCTACATGGCCTCTCCACACGGCTACTTTGAGTCTCCTTCTAGCATCGTGGCCTCAGCATAGTTGGACTTTGTCCATGATGCCACGGCACTCCATGAGCAAGTGTTCCAAAGCTGTAATGCTTCCAATGGCATAGTCTCAGAACCCCCGGCAGGTGACTTCTACCTCAGGCAGGTCACTAAGACAAGGAGAAGGGAATAGGAGGGACATCAAGGAACTGAGAATTATTTAAAATCTGACACAGTAAATAATCAATCAAGTCATATACCCAGTAAGTTGGAAGACAGCGTTTTAATTCAGACATCCTTAACCATTATGCCAACTTTAGCAATCTGGAGATTGAATTTATGTATTTTAGAGATAAATCCAGTGGATGATGGATTTCCTGACATTCATTTGTAATTCAGTTGTTTGGAACACAGATCACATTTTCTTCTAAAGATGTAATGTTTCTTTCTTCTCCGGCTTCCTAAAGCATTTGTTAAACACCAACTTTGTGCCAGGCAATGTCCTAGGTGTTAGGGATACAAAGTGAACAAACCACTGTATCTGCTTCTAAGGATCTCAGAGGCTAAAAAGGGGGACAAATGTCCACTTAATTCCTGTTCAATGTGATTAGCACTGCATGATAGGAACTAATGCATGAGGCATGTAGCCTGCTGGCTGTGCGTTTGACATGCTTGGACTGAATTGTCTCCCACCACCCAAAATCATATGTTGAAGCTCTAACCCCAATGTGACTGTATTTGGAGACAGGGCTTTTATCACAGTAACTGAGAAAAAATGATGTCATAAGGGTGGACTCCTGATTTGAAAGGGTTAGTGTCCTTTTAAGAAGAGACAACAGAGAGCTTCCTGAGCCTTCCCTCACCCCTCTACCACAAACCAAGGACAGTTCATGTGAGGACTTAAGGAGAAGGCAGCCTTCTGCAAGCCAGGAAGGGAGTCCTCGTCAGAAACTGAATCATCCAGACCTTGCTCTTGGACTTCCAGAAATTGTGAGAAATAAATTTGTGTTGTTTAAGCTACTCAGCCTGTGCGTTCTGTTATGGAGCTGATTAAGATACCAGCTAGAAAAGAAAGAGTATTCCAAGAGAAGCAGCAGCATGTTTAAGTAAAAGGAGAATTAAAACACCTTGGCATATTCAGGAAGCCAGCAGTAGTTCACCAGGCCTGACGCAGAGGTGTTTGTGGGGAAGCAATGAGAAATAGACTGGAGAGATGCCAAAATTTGGACCCTTTGAGCTTCTTGAATTGTTAACCAGCCCTGAGGCTGCCTGAACTTTGGGTTTCTCTTTATGTGACATAAGTTTCCATATTCTTTGAATGACCAAAATATAAGTGTTCTGTTCTCTGTATTCAAAGGTTTTGAGTCATTTAGGATGAATTTTGGCTGCATGCCACAAAACTCCCAGAATAATCATGATTTAAACAAGATAGAATTATAATTCTCTCCTGATGCAGGGTACACATACACTTCATAGTGGAAAGGCCTGAGTTCCCTTTATCATGTTGCTACACCATTCACAATAGATCACTTTCGGATCATGTTACCAAGATCAACCATTATGTCTACATTCTAACCAGAAAGACAATGGAAGGCAGATCACATGGCTTCCCTTTTTATGGCCAGAGAAACCACATTCAATACTTCTGCTTGCATGCAACTGGTCAGAACTTAATCATATGGAAACACATAAGCGGATGCTTGAAAGGTTGTCTTTACGTCAGATGCTTAGGCTTCTAGGTAACAATCTGCAGGCTTATTACTAATGAAGAAGAGTTGCCGTATTGAGGAGTTCCTACCAATCTCTAACACCTAGAGGCTCCCCCTAACTCATCAATGAGGGGCAGTGATGGGGTGTGGAAATATGGACTCTGAGAGAGGATTTTGTGGGTTATTGTAAGAATGATTCTGGTGTGATTGGACTTTTTTTTTTTTTTGACATGCCATTAGTTTCCTGCTGAAACAATATGTAACCTTTCCCAATGTTCCTAAAAACACTTCCCTAGACTCTCATGGGATTTTTATGCAGCTATCCTTGTCTGGAAGGAAGAGACAAAAAAATAGAGAGAATAGTTTTTTTCAGTGGGATATCTGTTCTTGTTTTTTAATAGTATTTCACTGTCTGTAGAGTGCTTCTGCATCATATAGCCCGCATGGATAGAAAAAAACAAAAGCCATATTTCTGGGGAAGCATGGGACTTGGCTGGAAAGTCTCCACAGGATCGGGGGCCTCTAGGGGGACCTCGCTGAAGGTGGCAGACCCTGACTTGACTTTTCTAAACAACTCTGAGCCCCTGGGTGTTTTACTGGAATCTTTATGTTTAGACTTCAGAACATCCTTGTTTGAATGACACTACAGATGCATGTGTTTTCTCAGGGATACTTACCCTGCTGATTGCATCTAGAGGTTAATTTTAGTTCAAGCTGTTGTTATAAAAGCCTAAGGAGGCAGATGAATGGGGCTGCATGGTTGCTAAAGCCAAGCAGTCCCTTAGCTTCCCTTTCACATAAACATGTTTCAGAGTAATCCATTCATCCATCATTCAGGGTCTGCTAGTCAGTCCTGGCACATATTAAAGAGCCATTCTATTTAAAGGGGGATGCTGGCTTTGATTACTGCAACTACCTGCATCTTGACTGGAATATTCATGTAGAACACACCAAGTTCAGATGTTGACAATAGGCCCTAACTCAGGGCTGAAAGGAGATGGTTCAAAGGCTGAATGTATACTAGAGACTGAACTTATGCAGTTATCAAAGCAATATGGTAAGATAATATTTAAGCAACAAGAATGGTACTCATTAATGTGGTTCTTTCTTTATCTGCCTCCCTAAGGAACTGCTAAACTTCCTTAGATGGTCTATTAGTTTCCTAGGGCCATCATAACAAAGTATCATAAACTAGGTGGCTTAAATAACAGAAATTTAAGGTAAGTAACCTCTAAAATCAAGGAGTTGGTAGGGTTGCTTCCACCTGAGGCTTGTGATAGAGAATCTGTTCCAAGCCTCTCTCCTACTTCTGGTGGTTTACTGACAGTCTTTGGCTTGTAGCTGGTGTTCTCACTGTGTCTTCCTTCTATGTGTGTCTGTCTCTGTATTTAAATTTCCCCTTTTTATAAGGACAACAGATGTAATGGATTATATAAGGACAGCCCAATGACCTTATGTTAACTTGATTACTTCTGTGAAGACCTTATTTCCAAATAAGGTCGCATTCTGAGGTGTTGGGGGTTAGTTAGTACCATATCTTTTTTGAGAGGGACACAAGTCAACCCTTATAGATTGGTATTGTTGAGAGATTCAATTTTAATAGTTTAACTACCTTTATTTTCCTCTCGGGCCCCCACAGTCTTTTGCCCCCCCCCCCAAGTTACTCTGTGCATATTTGTTAGGATATTTAGTAGTAATTGCTTATGTTTTCACTCAGAATTTGAATGTTATCATCAGTACTGCTGAGATTACCCAAACCTACTGCAAAACACTGACTGCCTGCTTTACATTTTACTGTGGGAATGGTTGCAAGGTTTTTTATCTTAACTTCTCTTCATTTCATCTCAACACTCTGGATGCTGAATTTATATATCGCATTTGCCTCTTTTAGCCCCCTCCTCCGCATGTATGTTAGCTTTCATTTTTTCTCAACTTGCTGCAATGAGGGGAAACTTAGTAAGAAGATTTACTTTCTGACTGGAATCTAATTTCCCTAAGCCATGGCACTTTTTGTGTAATATCATTTAAACGTACCCTCAATATGCTCAGGGGAAAGTTTCTACTTATTGCTTTTTTCACAGCACAGCACAGCATACTCATACCTTCCTACCTTGGTCCATCCACCACAGCCCCCTAACCAGAAAAGTAGTGCTTGGTTGTTCTTTGAGAAGAAATGGCCACTGATTGAGCCAGTATGGCTCCAAGCTAGACCATCTTTAGCTTGTTTGGAGATAACCTTGTGTGTATGTGTTGTGTGTGTGGTGATGGTGAGGGGACGGGGGCAGTCTGTTTCATAGATACCATGATGAATTGCTAACGTCATATGGTTCACCTCAGGATTCCATCTGTTCGCTATGATAGTCACTGACCACCAGGGGGCAGACACTCAATGTAGGAGCTGCCCCCAGGTGTTCAGTGCACTCCTACAGGGGGAGCTCTGCTCAGCCACAAGCCTGGCTAATGGCTGTGAGTGCAAGAACAGTGGCAGGAGCCTCTCCCACCTCCTTGGCAGCACTAAGAATGTCTCTCCTGCCTCCTCAACAGCTCAGGGAGCAGGCCTAAGGCATCAGTTGGACATCCCCCGAGGGCTCCTGGGCTGCCAAAGGGATGTCTGATTGCCAGTTTAGGCCTGATTCCCCAGGGTGCAAGCCTAAGTTGGCAGGTGGACATCCCCTGAGGGCTCCTGGATTATGAGAGGATGCAGGCTGGGCTGAGGGACCCCCCTGAGTGCATGAATTTTCATGCACTGGGCCTCTAGTCTAGATTATATAGTGAGTACTAACCAAACAGATAGAGAGACACAGAGATGCAATGAGAAAGAGTGTGAAGAGACCTCTCAAATCCTGATGTCTTCTTGTTTGTGCTCCAGATAGTATACAGTTTGAAAACAAATTCCTTCCTTTTTAAAAGGTGGTTCTTGCAACCATTACAAAAAAACACCCAAAACAAAAGAAAACAAACAAACAAAAAAACCAAGAAACAAAAACAACTCCTAACTGATTTCTAACCATTATTCCTCTTTTTTTTAACTTAATTTGTTCCTCACAGCAATCAGTTGAGGATCTAAGATTTTGAGAATTTGCCTACTGTCACACAGCTACCAAACGGTGGAGCAGGGACTTAAACCTGATTCTTCTGGTTAAAAATGCCATGTGCTTTCTACTTTCAAGTGCTGCATAACTATTAGTAAAATATGCTGAGAAACAAAGCAGAAGAGTGCTACTATCTGATAGAGGGCTGTGGTGGTGCTGGACATGGATAAAAATAACAATCCTCAAAGGTTTTCTTCCTTTTCCATCACTAATTTCATTGGATCTTCAAAGCAAACTTATGGAGTAGAAACACAAGAGGCAACTTTATCTTTATTTTGAATGTAGAAATTTAGCTTCTAGAAATTGAGTTGACCAAGGCCAAAAAAATTAGGGAAATAGTAGTAAAAATGGTTAAGATTATGTCTTTGTTAATAACTAGCCCAGTGGGTGGCACATACTTGGCATATTTGATGTTCAATAAATATTTTTAGAAAATAAGAAAAAGAACAAAAAATGGGAAAGAGGGAGGAAGATAAGGAAAGAAGGAGAGATTATTTTTATAACTGCAGGCTATGGTCAATACACAGTGAGCAAAGACTATTTATTTACTTATTTTTAAAATGTATTTTATTGATTTTTTACAGAGAGGAAGGGACAGGGATAGAGAGTTAGAAACATCACAATGAGAGAGAAACATCGATCAGCTGCCTCTTGCACACCCCCTACTGGGGATGTGCCCACAAGCAAGGTACGTGCCCTTGACTGGAATTGAACCTGGGACCCTTCAGTATGCAAACCAATGCTCTGTCCACTGAGCCAAACCAGTCAGGGCGAGCAAAGACTCTTTAACTGAGGGCACTTCCCAAGCCATACTCAGCAGTCCCCAAACTTATTTATTGAAGTTCTGTTTTGAGGATACCTAAGGCCTCAATAATTCTTAAACTCAGTGAGTCATCCTCTCCTCCATCTGTTTAAATAACAAGTTTAACCACAGCCATTGTTGTTGATTACATGCTGGAAATGACCTAACAATGTTTTATTTAATGGTTCCCAATCATTTCCATCTGGTCCGTGGGTGGCTGCATAGTCATTATTCATCAATGAAACTGCAAACAAAACACGCATGTATGCATATAATAAAACCTAAGTAATTTACAGTAATTGGAGAGAAGGCCTATCTGAATTGACAAAAAGTAAGAAATGCTGTTTTATTACTGTCGAGCTTATGATGTAATTAACCACCTAATGAGCACGTGGCATGGTAAGAGCACTGTAATGGGAGTATGATGAGCTGGACTTTGTAAGGAGAGAGATAAGATAAACAGTGGAGATAGTAGTCTAGGTTGCACAAGATGTAACTCTAAATCATGGTGGCCACATTTCAGGGTCTGACTTTTACATTTTTAGGTCCAGAAATGTGAAATTGTTGGCATCGTTAGAAAGGATTCACTCAATAAGGCTAGATGACACAGCCCACTTGACAAGTAAATGAATTGTACTAAACTAAACAAAATCCTGAATGCCCTAAACACAAAGCTTTATGCTAATTGGTTAATTTTGTTTGAAAACTCTTTCAGGTAGATCAAATAAATATGTTGGCTGATTAGCACATCATCTCTCATATAGAAAAATCTTTATGATAAACCAACTTTGATTCAGCAAGTTGAATTCTATTGTAAGTAACAGATGCTACAATTCAAAATAGGCCGCATGAATGAGGAGATTTGGTGGTTTCTATAATGGGAAATCCAAAGTAGAATGATAAGTGGAGTTGGATTAATTTAGGCACTTTCCATATTATCAAATTCTGGTTTTAGTGTTTGTTTGCACATGCCCACACAGGTTGCTTTCTCTCTGCCTTCTACAATGTCAGATTCACTCTAGGTTTAGTTTCCTCTATGGTAGCAAAATGGCTGCATTGGCTTTATGTCTGCATACCACATGGCCCAGAATGGAATGGGATTGAGAGAGAAAGGGGTGAGGGGCGGAAGATAAAGGAGAAGAGAAGAAAATAAAGGGAAAGAGAGAAGCAGATGGAAGAGGAGGGACGGGGAGGGGAGAGAAGGAAAAAGGAGAGGAGGGCTGGAGGTTGAGAAAGTACTGATATTGTTCTAACATACATTACTCACAGAAAGGTGTTTGAGAAGGACAGAATCATAGAGGAGTTTCCTGGGTGAAAATAACAGTCACTGTCATTCAGCTGATATTATTGCCTACTTTGGACAGAGATGGAGGCTCCGTGGCCAATTCATGTTCTTCCTTTGCCTTTTTGTAGTGTTCATGCAGACGAGGCTTCCCTTTCAATTATTGTCTTTATTTAGGAAGATTGCAATAAAATTCACTAATTGCTATTTCCCCCCCATAAATTATATCCTGGTTACACCTTTCTGAAACTTCATCCCAATTATTATGACTAGACTTTGAAAACAGCCATGCTTATTAGGATCTTAGGATGGTTGTTGACCTTTATGTAATTTTGTGTTTTCTTTTTTTCTCTTACAGAAGACACTAGCCAACAAGTCCTAGGGAACATTAAATCCATGTAGTAAGTCCTTTCCATGCAGCATCAACTAAATAAATATAAACTTAATGCAACATACATTATTTCATCTAATGAGAAGGTATTATTCCCATTTAGAAAGATTAAGGATCAGGCCCACCAGCCCATAGCATCTAAAAGGTGAACCCATTGCTTCCCACATAATACTCCAATTCTCTGACCAGTAAAGCAGAGGTATTAGTTCCAGCTCTGCCATTATTTATGTGTGTGGCCCTGGTTTCCTTATCTGTAAAATGGCGGGGAGGATTAGATGATCTTTGAGACTGCGTCTTGTTTTAAGATGTTATGATTACGTATAACACTATAATCTTAATCTACTTTTCCTGAAGAGATAAACTCAGGTATAATTAGCAATGTGTAATTTATAAATAAACTTGGCAAAGGGAGTTGAAAACTGTATTCCTTTTTACTGGTTAAATATTGTTCTTGAAAATATTGCTCTTGAAAATATCCTAAAAAGACAAAAAATAAGCTCCAGTCCCACTGTGGTGGAACAGAATAGCAGTTGACTTACCCTGGGGATATATCATTGAGAACAGTATCCTCTCTTCCTTTGATGCCTCTAAGTCATTGATGGGTCAAGGAAGATCTCTCTAGAATTTGAGTAGTGACTGAGCTGAAGTACAATTAATTTTTGTCTAAAAATATGCTTCAAATATTTTCCACTGGAAAGAAAACCAAATTCACCCAGGCAGGGTTATATTTATAGTTGTGTAGCAATGGCTGTTTTTCTTTCCCTTCTAGTAGTCTCTGCTTTGATAAGGCAAGGTAGCATCTACTGAGCCTCAATCTCTCTTATATAGTGTAAGCAGAAGATAGTTCAAATATATTAAGGGAAATTTAAAAAATGCTACTTACATTTATGAACCAATTGGCTTAATTGAGAGATTAGTGCTAGATTTTCCCTCTCTATTAGCCTTCTTTGCTATAAAACTGACAGTAGTGAAGTGAGCACCAAACTTGGAGTTAGAATCTCGGGCCTGCCTCTTACTAGTTATGTAACCTTTTATCTTAGGCATTACTTGTTTTCTATCTCTCCAAGTTTTATATGGCTTTTTTCTAATACCTTTATGTCTTATCATGCTTATGCTTTCTTTTACCTTCTTTATGTATGGAGTATATTTATAGAAAATGTCTTAACATTTTTGTCTATAATTATATCATCTGTGGCATTTCTGTATTTGTTTTTATTGACTGTTTTTCACCTTGAGTTTTGAGTCATATTTCCTTGCTTCTTTGAATGCCTATTGATTTCTTTATTGGGTGGTTGACAGTGAATTTTATGTTGTTGGGTGCAGATTTTTTTCAAGCCTTTAAACATCTTTTAGACATTTTAGGGGGGGAGTGGGGGAGCGGAATGCAGTTGAGTTACTTGGAAACAAATTGATCCTTTTGACTTACTTTTAATGTTTATTAGACAGATCCAGAACAGCCTTTAGCATAGGGCTGACTTAGCCCCACTACTAAGACAATACCTTTTGAGGAAGTATATATAAGGAGACTTTTTACTATGGCTGGCATAAGATATTCTTAGTCCTGGGTGACCTTTATATAATGCTGCTTTCTGCATCGATGGTTTTTCTTCACACCTGTACTGACTAGTACTCAGCTGATGATAAAAGGGGCATCTTTTTCAGCTTTCTGGAGTTCTCTCCTGAGTGGCTCCTTTCTCCTCAGCATACAATCCAGAAATTTTAGCTGCTTGGGCTACTCAGAGCTCCATACATTGTGCACTGAAATGGCTGGAATCTGTTTGGTTCCCACTCCCTCTGATATAGCCTTGAAACTCTGTAGATAGTATGCTGGGACGTCCTAGGATTCACCTCTTCATTTATTTTCCTGTAGGAATCACTGACCTGCTCTGCCTGCTGCTGAATGTCTATAACCATGGTTTCACACATTTTGTTCAACTCTTAGTTGTTTTTTCTTTTCCTCCATCATGGCTCTAAGTAAAAGTCCATGTCTTCTGCTTTATGAGCCACACACAGCTCTACTGCTCAGGGAACTCCAGGCTCCACTGGCACTGAGCAAGTCATATAACCACCTGATCGTCAATTCCTTTGGCTTTGAATGGAAATTATACTAATATCTACTTATAGTGTGGTTGTGAGAATTAAGTAAAATAATCCACATGATGTACTTAGCTTATCATTCAGCATATGGCAGTTAGGTATTAAGTTCCATCAATGATGATATTCAGAAGACATCTATTCATGCTGAACTCACTACCACATTTCTTTATGACACAAGTTTCGGGTCTATAAAATAATCATTGAGTCTGATTTACGATTTATGAGACTCTCCTCTCTGCTCTTTAGAGTGGCCCTTGGGAAACTGTGGCTCATGGGTCAAATCTGATACTCTGATGGTTTTGTAAATAGAGTTTCAATGGACCATAGGCTCTGCCTTTTGTCTATGTATTATTGTCTATAACTGCCTTGGTGCTACTGTGCCAGTACTGAGGAGTCATGACAGAGATCATATAGCCCACCAAACCTAAAATAGTTACTATCTGGCTCTTTGCAGAAAAAAAATTGCCAACCCCTCTCTAGAGGTTGGGCCAGACAAGTCTAAAAAACATTAGTAGATTTTTGCCTCTTTAAATTTCTGTGCCTTGCTTAGGAGGTAGGAGTGAGGAAAGGGGCCACATGTACCAAGCCATAGAAGGGTCTTCTTTGGAAGAGCATGGAGGTCATGAGAATCATCCTAGACTAAGTCTTCCTTGGGCCTTAACTCATCTTGACTGGCTTGGCCTTCTCCATGGCAGACCCCCTCTTCTAGTTCCTAGCTAGGGATTTCTAGAGTGCTGGGGAGTTCTGAAATGCCACAAACCAGTTAAAGGTCACAATAAAATCTAGGTAATGAGATGGGTTTGCACCTTTTACTTGGGCTTACTAAGAATATTTTTTTCTTTTATCAAAGAAAGGACATTGATCCTTAATGATAATTCTTTTATGGGGCATATTTAGCTTTATTCAAAAGTCATCAGAGTATTCTTACTTTTCTCTTTTCACTGCTGATCAGCTACCACTTTGCCCACAGACAGATGTTTGGGAATAGCTCTTGGTCCACTTTTCTTTGGAGTTCCTGACACTTCAGTGCAGTGTCTGGCTCTTGCTTCCTGTACTTCTTAGTTTAAATCCTATTACACCTTTCATGATACTCTACTTCCACAGCAGTAATACTCATTAGGCCAGTAACAACTGCTCAACATCTGTTTTACTACTTCCTAGTAATGACTTGATCACTGTCACATGCAGAGTAGCTTTCAGGTGCCTTACATGTTTATTAAATTGATTTGAATTGAATTTTGGGTTGACTTTCCTTTGGAAACTTTTTCTTTTCTTTCTTTAAAAAAAACACACATATTTTTATTGATTTCAGGGAGGGAGAGGAAGAGTGAGATAGAAACATCCATGATGACAGAGAATCCTACAGGCCTCCTACACACCCACTCATGGGGATTGGGTCCCCAACCTGGCATGTTGCCCTGACCAGGAATTGAACCATGACCTCCTGGTTCCTAAGTCAATGCTCAACCGCTGAGCCACGCCAGTTGGGCAATTTTTTCTTTTCAAATGCAGTCTAGTCAGGTAGCTGTGACGTTCATAACCTATCACACCCCTTTCTCCTCATGTGAACTCAGGGACCAGAAGGCTTCTCACACTGTTGCCTGACCCATCCCCACAGTGGAGGAGAATGAATGAGAACTCTTAGAGAATCTAGTACAGATCAAATGGGAAATTTCTTTGAAGTCTCGTGTTTTAGCGTGAAAATTTGTATGAATGTTATATTCTGCTCTGTAATACATACACTTGTTTAGTAGAATATTTTTCTTTATTTAACAAAATGAAAAGATCTCAACATCACTGATCATTAGAGAAATGCAAGTCAGCACACTAGGTAAATGCAACAACAAGGAAACACCATTTTACACCCATTAGGATGGCTCTTATCAAAAGAAAAGAAACCCACTGAAATGTAAAATGGTGCAGCTGCTGTGGAAAACAATACGGCATTTCCTCAAAAAATTAAACAGACTATCATCCAACTCAGCAATTCCACATCTGGGTGTGTACTCCAAAAAAAATGAAAGCAGAGACTGCAACAGACATTTGTACACCAACGTTTACATTATTCACAATAGCTAAAAAGGGAAGTCAATCCAAATATCCATTGATGGATAAATGAATAAACAAATGTATATATGTGTCATATATATATATATATTTTACTCAGCCCTAAAAAGGAAGGAAATTTTCTGAGACATGCTACAACATGGACGGACAGTGATGACATTATGCTAAGTGAAACAAGAAATAAGCCAGATAAATATTGTATTATTCTACTTGCATGAGGTGTCTAGAATGGTCAAATTCATAGAGACAGAAAAGAGAATGGTGGTTACTGAGGGGAGGGGAGGTGGAGACTTATGATTTAGTGAGCACAGAGTTTTAATTTAGGATAAGAGGAATATGGAGGTGGATGGTTGTACAACAATGTGAACACACATAATGCCACAGAACTTCACACATAAAAATTGTTAAAATAGTTGATTTTATGTTATGTGTATTGTATGGTAATAAAGTTTCATTTTAGAAAATTAGAAATTACAGAGAGGTATAAAGAAAAAAATAATCAATTAAATTTTTTTACTAGGGATAAAAGTTAAGAAATTATTTATTGATCTTGTCCTTTTATGCATGTGTTCAAATTTTTAATGGCTGTGGAATCATGCTGTTTTGTATTTTTATAATCAGGGATGGGAATTAACATTGAGCCCCTTCCTCTATGTGCCACTTTCATTTTTAGAAAAACACTGTGAAATGAGTAGGTTTTATATCTTCATCATATAGATGAGGAAACTTCAAAAACTTTCTCAGGGTCATGTAAAAGGCAAGAACAGGATTTAAAGTAAGTCTGAAAAAAAAAAAATAAAGTAAGTCTGCGTGCTCACCAAGCACATATTCTTTCCAGGACTCTACACTGCCTGTAGCATTGAGAGGCAGAACTAGTTGTTCAGAATTTACAAAGGAGAAAAGTTAGGATTGGAGAAATTAAAGTGAGTTGCCCACACATTTAGATATTGTAAGTCCAAATTCAAAATTTTTAGAAGTGTTTTCATTGGGCATGAGATACGGTTTCTAAAAGAGGCAGGTTTCTCAGATTCTTCAGAGGATGCCCCTGTATTGGCCGGCATTACCTGTGGCTCCTTACAGGGACATCTACCATGTGATAGACAGGATGGAGAGATGTTAGTTGGGATGTCTCTCAGAACCCTAGTCCCTTCTCTAGGCTTGATGCCAGTCAAGTATCTGTTTTTTGCACAAAAGCGCTGGAGACCTTTGCTTCTCTTTCTCCTTTCACAGTCTGGTAAGGCTACACTTCAGGGTCTTGGCTTCTGCCAGGTAGGAATGTTGTTTGTTTTGGTCTAGAGTCCCCAAGGCAAGTCCTTGTAGAGATGGGGAGTGGCCAAGCAACCATGTAGCAATCCTGCCAGCTAGTGGCCATTCAAAGTATGGACCTACACCAGGACACTACAGCCTAGGTGCTAACTACCCAGGTTGACTCAGAGTCAGAGGGTATGGGCATCACCACCTTCCTTTAAACAAGATGAAAGAAAAGGAGGCCTAGAGATAAAGTGATGTGACCAAGGTGTTGGTAGAGTGGGGATTAAAATCTGGTCTCTCTTGGATCCTTCTCATTTTAGACATTTACTAAGCACATTCAGCAACAATGACAAAGGCTACCATATGCAAGATGATTTTTTTTCCTTCTCACAGCAATTCTCCCAAGAAGACACCTTTTGGCCTATATTATCGATGATAAACTGAGACCAGAGAGATTACTTGTCCAAGGCTTCACAGCTATTTGGTAATAAAGTTAGCATCTACCGATAATAAGTTGGGTTCCCTGAGGCCAAAGTATCAAGCTCTTACAATATATTAGCAGATGCAAGTTATGTTTATTCTCTGTCACAGTTTACTCCAAGTACTAGCTAGAAAATAAATAACTTTTATAAATACACTAGGGGCCCGGTGCACAAAAATTTGTGCACTCGGGGTGGAGGGAGTCCCTCAGCCTGGCCTGTGCCCTCTCACAGTCTGGGACCCCTCAGTGGATGTCCTATGATGGCCCCAGTCTGCCAGGCGCCTTTTGTGTGTGTGTGTGTCACCACTGGGGACCTGCCCCCAGCCACATCTGAGGCTCGGAGCAGTCCTCCTG
>PVJC01027198.1:0-23447 GCA_004026665.1 Murina feae | reverse complement strand
GGAGGGGGTCTGGGGCAGGAGGGGGCCTGGGGCAGAAGGGGGCCCGGAGCAGGGCCGCTCAGGGCGGCTCCAGGCTCTGCAGCAGTCAGTTGTGGGACCGGCGGGCGGAGCTGCGCCCTGAGAATTCCTGCTCCCAGGACAGACTCTTGCCAGGTCATCTATGTTTCGCTGCTCTCTGCTGAACATCAAATTCGTGGTTTCACGGATACTATTGTTTGCCATGAAGCTGTGTTTGTAAAAGTTCTTACTTAAACAAAATAGTAAGCAAGCATTGGTTCAAGATGATTGAAGATATGACAAAAATCATGAAAAAAATAGCAAACGACTGCCACTTGAGCAGCTTTGTAATATACACGCGTATCAGTGTACACGAACCCATTTGCACTTCAACCCTACAGAGCATAAGCAGTCTGTCCGTCTTAGAGATGAGTTCCCTGAGCACAGAGAGGTGGGGTGATTTTGCTCGTGTCAAACAGCTAAAAAGAACCAGGGGCCAGGCCTCCCAATCCTATGCTCTGTTGTGTGTTCCTAGGCTGGCTTGTCTCAAGCTGATGCTCTTCACCTGCCAGGTGGGCTAGTGTTAATTTTGACAACAAGGGGGCTGGATGAGTGGGCAACATCAAGGGGTTTACGCTGGGGGTCCCTCAAACCACCTCTGAGTGCTGATCAGTGAGCAGGTAGTCCTAAGCTCTCAGGGCAAAAGGCAAGTTGTGAGGCGCCCTGAAGTGGGGGGAGAATGGCGGTGGGAGGGGCGGGTGATACTCCTGCTGGTGGGATCTGATACTCCGTCCGCGACAACAAGGGGCTCCTCTTCCTGACTCTGTTCTAGCTGAAGTGCATAGACCTGGTCCCTGTGACCCTGGCCACTAGCGGGTTCAAGGCTGAGGGTGGTGCCAGGCACCCAGGTGGGGCTTGGACAGGGGTGGTTGGCCACGAGGGGCCCGAGGGCAGTCACAGGGACTGGGCATCTCGCCGTTCCCAGGCCAGGGAACCAGGCAGTGTCAGAAAGGCTCTTGGAAAGAAAGAAACTCTCACTTTAAATCCTGGCAGTAAGCGGACTTTCCAGGCCAGTTTGGGGAAGGTGAGAAGGGCAGATCATACCACATAAGCAAAGACACAGGGGCTGAAAGACCTGGGGGCTGCAGGCAGCCTGTGGGCACATGAACCCCGCCCCCCAAGACAAAAATGGCCACGGGGCCAGCTCCTCCGGGGATGGAGAGAGAGGACTCACCGCGTAGAGGGGACCTGTCACCCCGCTTGGACCTTGCAAACCACTGGGCCTGCCAGGGCTGGCTCCCTGGGTGGGAGCCGACCTTGCTTCTTTGCTGACTATTTCACACTCTTCTGCGACTCTGCCCTGACACCCAGCCCCGCCTTCCCCAGCCTACAGCTGGGCATGTTATGTTATTTTGCTCCAAAAGCACAACAGAGCAGCTCCTAACTCGAGGAATGCGGCCTGCGGCCTCTGAGGATGATGAAAGGCGCTATTTCTGCCCAGGGCATCAGCAGGCCTGGGGCAGGTTCCCAGGCACAGCTCTGGCCTTCGCTCCCTACACCAGTGATTTCCTTTGCCCCTGGGGTGTTTTTATTTGGGTGCTGGAACTGTTTGGAGATCATTCTGGATTGAAGTTGGAGTCATGGTTAGGGTCCAGCTCAGTGGCAAGCAATTTCTGGCTCTCCAAGTTATCTGTTGCCCATGGCTGATCTGGATGTAAAAATAGCCGCTGAGGCTGTTTGTTTAATCTGACTGTTACTTGACACCACGCGGGTGTTGCAGCGCACTGTGTGCCTCTTCCCCGCCGAGGGCACCATTTGGTTTCCCCGCCGGCCCGCACCAGGCACGCTTCCCGAGCTTCCCGAGCTTCCCGTGCTTCCAGCTCCGCGTTCTGGTCTCTGATCTTCCTCAGGCCGGAGGCTCATGAGAAAGGTCTGGTCCGGAACCGCACTTCTGGGGGGGCCCAGCTAACAAGGGCAGAAGTTTTGGCTGCTGGGCAGAGCTGGCCGCTGGGGGAGTCGGGCTTCTCTCCCGCTTCTGGGGAGGCCCGAGGAGCAAGCGGCGCGGAGTGGAAGGTAAGATGCAGACACTTGGGTTCCTTAGTGGAGAGGGCGCAGGCTTCCACAGCAGGGCGCTGGGTCTGGGCCACAGTATTGGGGATGGAGTTATTGGAGATGGAGTTCGGGGCCAGGGTGCCGTGCAGGGCAGTGTGGTGCTGAGGGGCCGTTTGGGAGCTGCATTTCTCAGTGTGCGGGGTGTGCCATGGGTGCGTGGCAGCTGCGTGACCCTGAGGCATAGGCCTTACAGGGTAAGTGGTAGAGACTTGTGCGACTGTCCTTGGGTGCATCTGCCCGGGCACTCTGCTCCCATAGGGCTCAGTGGGCTCCCGCCTGTGTATGTGCCCAGGCCACTGTGCTGCCAAATGTGGGCGACCCCAGGTCACAAGCTCTGTGGCAGGAGAGTGACTACCTGTATCCTCCAGCCCTGGGCCAGGCAGGATCCCACCAGCTGTAACAAAGAGGACAACTGTCCATTCACATTCAGGCCCGTGGAGTTGAGAGCATGAGTGTCCTCATCACGGGGCCCCCAACAGACTGCATGTACCCCACAATCTGGGGGTCTCTGACTGGACCCCTGCACAGCAAATCTTGACCAAATCTAAAATCATATTTTTATTTTTCTTGTGGAGAAGAACAGATTATTGAGAAGAACAATATTGAATATGTGTGGGTAGCTAGACAGCCTCAGAAAGAGTATTATTTAGGACGTAAAACACACCTGTGGATGTTGATCATGGAGGAGGCTATGCAGGTGGGGCAGGGACTAGATGAGAAGTTTTTTTATGTTTCACCCAATGGCTCAATTTTTCTGTGATCCTAAAACTGCTCTAGAAAATAAAGGCTATTTTTTTTAAAAAAAGAAACTAAATTATGGACCAATTTTTTAACACATCTATCCCCGTTATAATAAACTCCATTTGAAGTATTTTTTTAAATCCCTAAGTATAGAAATCTTACAGAGTGGATTAAACAAATGTTCATATTAAATGAGGTTCCATTTTCCAGCATTTGAGTTCCCTTTACAGCAGTGGTTGGTAGATCACAGCTATGGGCTGGGTGCCTGATTTTGTAAATAAAGTTTTATTGGCACACAGCCACAGTTGTTCATTTACATATTGTCTATGTCTACAATAGCCCAAGCCATGTGGCCAGCAAAACCAAAACTATTTACTATTCAGTCCTTTACAGAAAAAGTTTGCTGACCCCTGTTGCACAACAACACTCCTTGAGAGGAGTCAATTTGGTATACACACGCGCACGCACACACATGCACACGCACACATACAAAGTTCTAGCAGTTAAGACAGCTAGCGCCTTCGGGAGCAGTGGCTGGCTCTGGAGTTCCCTGCCCTCCGGCCAGTCTCCCAGTCTGGCTGGAAAGGAAATGTTCCTTTGCCACTGGCAGGGAGCTTTGCTGTGGAGTGTGGCCTGGGCTAAGCAGGGCGGATTATGCTTATCAGGATGGTTTATAAATAGACATCTCCAGGTGACCTGAGTCCAGTGAGTGTCTGCCCTGAGTCTGTGGGAGGGGACAATTTTGCCTGCTGTCTGGTGACCGAAGACTCACTGGGGTGTGAGCAACTGTCCTGCAGGGAGCCGAGGGGGCTGGTGGGATGCTGGGTGCTGGGGTCAGAAGGCTCGGATTCTGTGAGCACCCAACAGCGGTATGTGGAGGAGGCAGCGATGGTCAGAGAGGGTCACGGATCCTCACCAGTGTCTTGTTATTTTCCGCTTCTTTGTTCCCTACGCTAAGGGAACCTAGAGACCCTTACGGAAAGGGGAAGCCCCACGTCTGGAAATAGCCTGTTCCTCCATCTGTGCCAGGAATCGCAGCTGGAACCTGATGGCCAGTGCCTGGGCCGGGCAACCTTCCTTGTTGTCTCTCGGGATTTCACTCCATCTATCCAGGTTTACACAGACGAGGGCTCTAGGAGAAGGCTGCCCTCAGGCAGACCCATGGTGCTGGCACTTCCAGTGGCTGCAGGGGCTTTGTTCTTATTCCCACCGGAGGGTTTAAACCACATTTTACCAAGTCCAGCCGACCCATGGCCCTACAACTCAATCTGTATTTCATTCAGTGCATTGGGGAAGCCCAGACACCTCTTAGTTTCTACTTGTTTCCCAGGCCAGGAGACTCACTGGTGAGGGTGGACGGAGAGGTGAGGACAAGGAGAGACACATAGGTCAAGACCCCAGAATGGAGTGTGTGGTGCTCTGCTGAGATGTCGCCCCCATAAGCGGCCGGCTTCCCCGTGGAGCATCCCCTGTGGGGGCTGCGTGTGTGAGTAACACGTGGCTTCGCAGCCGCTCAGCTGACCTCAGTCTCAGGTGGACGACTGCAGGCCACGGGGTGCAAAGTGCATTCCCTTGGGAGCATGTCATCGCCTCCCAGAGCTTGAGAATGGAGTTGGAGTGTGTGGGAATCTGACAGCAACAGCGTCCGAAGAACCACTCAACCAGTAATAACAGCCTCCTCCCCGGCTTAGGCAGACAGGCCTCCCTGCTTAGGAGAGAGGAGAAAGGGACCCCCCTGGACCCCAGCACGCGGGATGGAGAAGCCTCCTCATGACCTCCGTTCTCGCCCACAGAGGACTTCTAATCCTGCCGGGATGCTGCCACCCGGTGCGGCGGGGCCAGGCCTCCCACTCTGGGCCCTGGTCTAGGGCCTTCTGTCCCGAAGGCCTCTTCCAGAGTGGGCCTGAGCTGCCGCAGGACGGCCAGGCTGAGCCGAGGCAGGGCTTCCATCTCAGCCATGTCCCACCTGAGGCCCACCTGAAGCTTGAGGAAGGCCAGAGGAGAGGGCACTGCGATTTGCTGGAGTGACCAGTGCTCTCCTCACACCCCTGGAGGCTGGTCCCAGGCCTGCCCTCAGCCCCGCCTGCAGCCCCCCGGGGTGCTCCGGAGCTTCCTCTGACTGGCCCTGTCTTAGCAGCCTCACCACACACAGCACCAGCTCACCCCGTCTGGCCTGTCTGCCCTTCTCTGAGACAGGTCAGGCCCAAGGGCCACAAAGGTCAAGGGGTCAGAACGCAGCCACTTCTCGCCCTCAGGGTGTCCACCATTTTCATTAGGGCAATTGCCGGCTAAGTTAGGCCCCAGGCCAACCACTTCCACGCATTGCTTGGTTCTGTCCTCGAGTTCACCCAGCATGGCAGCTCGTAGGTCCCCTCACAGAGGGAGTGCGAGTAGACAGGTTGCCCAGATGCACAGCTACCAAGGGGCTGAGATGAAAGTGTGGGGCCTGAGTTCAGAGCTCACATCTTTCCCCACTGCCCCTGGAGCTCACATCAGCATCCCGGAGTCTCACAAAGACTGGTCCCCTCCCAGGAGCCAAACCTTCCTTAGAGCAGCGGTGGCCCAGGCAGGCCCACCCTACAGAGCCTGCATCCACCCTGCTCCCAGGAGGCCCTGGAGGCCCTCAGCAGTGCCCTCAGGCCAGCTCTGCCCTTCCCAGCAAGCCCCTGAGCCTCAGCTTCCTGCCTGTAAAATGGGGGACCAGCAGTGTTGCTGCCACCCACAGAATCCCATCTCAAAGGTCCTCCATGCGTGAAATGAGCGAACATGAAAAGCGCCAGGCACGTGACAGAAATGAAAGCGCTGTTCTCTCCTCCGCTGTCCTGTTTGTCCATTTCCTCTCCTGCCTGGACTGCAGCTTGGGGCTCTCCTTCCAAAGGTCACCAAAGGTCAATCGCAGCTCTCCAGGGCTCCGCGGGTCATGTCGCTGCTCCGCAGGCGAGCCCTGGCGCTGTGCAGGGCTGAGCCATCCCTGTGACCACCGCACAGGAACACACTGCACAGCCACAGGGTGGTTGCTGAGGGACAGCCCACCTGCTCTCTTGTGCCAAAGTGGCCAGAGGTCTGGGTGCCTTTAGCCTTTGAGATGGAGGGCCCAGCCTAGAGGGAAGTGATGTTCGCACCACACGGCCACGTGGCACTGTCTGGGCAGCTGAGTGCACACCCGCGTCAGGGAACACCCTGATCTGCCCCAGCTCCTCCCGAGGGAGAGAAAGGAAGTGGAAACTGTACCTGATTTTGCCTAATTTAGATGGACCTGACCTTCATTGTAAGCCTCAAGGGCAAGGGAGGACAGGCCTCTAAATTGTCACAGAGCGCACAAGGGTCCCCCAGATGGTTTTGGGACCTGCCTCAGAGCTGTGGCCCCTGGTCCAAGGGGTGGCACAGCACCCATGCTGCTATAGGGTGGCTGCCATCAAGTTCAAGAACGAGGCCTGAGTGGTTTGCTAAGGAGGGAAACCAGCCCAGAGGGTGACATGGGGGGGTTCCAGGACAGGGGCACCGTTTGGGTGCTCTGGTCAGTCACTGCCTCGCTGATCTGCCCTCGTATCTGGGAAAAAGGCAAAGTCACCCTAGTGATCCCTGGGTGCCTAGATCCCTGGGTCCTTGGTCCCTGTCCCTGGGTTAAGCAGGTTGCATGGTGGAGACAGCAGTGACATTCACGGATACTGACCCGGGACTACCATGTCCCAGGCTGGCATCACGGGTCCTCACGATGGCCCCACGAGGCAGGTGCTACTATAGTTCATGTTACAGAGGAGGAAACCGAAGAACAAAAAGGTCTGCAATGTGCTGAGGGCCCTCCTGGCCAGCACCTCGGGGCCACGCTCAAGGGAGTCTGGCTTTAGCCCATGCCCTTCTCCCGATGTTGTACTGCCCGTCGGGGGTTCAAGATGGCGCATACCAGGGTCTGGTGAGCACCACGCCCTGCTGTTCCCGCATGAGCGTGTTTAAAGCACTCGGGATCAGGAGGACCTAGGTGGGCACGTCTGAATTCTTCTTACCTCTGCAGTGCATTCCACAAGGGATTCCACGAGGGAGGCGGAATCCTGTCAGTCCTGTGACCGTGTCCCTCCCATTAGGGAAGTTCTATCTTCTTCCTTGGCACAGCTGGGCTCCCCTCTGCCACGCTGTTGGAGAAAGGACAGCTGTCATTGGCCGACCCATCTCCCATCACTCCCGGCCTCCAGAGGGAAGTGGCAGCCAGGTTCTGTGTGTGTGTGTGTACGCGTGCCACACAGGGCCAGGGAAGAGGGTGCCTCCTGGATGCTCCCCACAGGACAGACAGGTCCAACACGTGCCTTCTCTGGTCTTACTAAAGCAGAGCTCCCTGCTGGGAAGAGGTGGGCCTTGGGAAATGGAAGAGAAGGTGCTGAGAGAAAGGCTGTCACACTCCCTTCCCTGCAGAGGATGCCACACCCGACACCCCTCTCTGCCTGGGCTGGATAGGGAGGGCAGAGGCATATAGGACAGAGACCTGGTTCTGTACCTCCACTCTTCTGCCCCCTGGCTGTGTGACCTTGAGCAAGTTGCTCAACCTCTCTGATCCTCAATTTCTCCACCTCAGATTCCTTTAGCATAAGCCCCACCTATTTTGTGAGCATTGAGTGAGATTGTGGATGTAATGTTGAATGTCAACTACAATTGAAAATCTTCTGAAGATTTAAAAAGGAGACGTGCATGGCAGGTAGCAGGAGCTGGGTGGATAGGATGCGTGTGTGGAGGCCCCCACAGGGTTCTGATGCTCAGTGATGGCCCTCTCAGCTCTGCTTCTCTGCCTTTGCCGAGCCCCATGGCGTCCGTTCACAGAGGAGGGAACTGGGTCCACAGATGGTGAGAACTCTGCAATCCCCCCCCAACCCCCTGCCTCCCTCTGAAGATTCTAGGAGCCCTCCTGGGATCTCCTTTCTCTGCTCAAGCCTGGGACACGCCAGGGCTGCATCTTCTCTCCCTCCCCAAGAGCTGGAGAGAGGATGGTTGCTGAGGGACACCCCACCTCCAACACACCCCAGGGCCTCTACCTGGAAGTCTCTGCAGGGGCCTGCTGTCTGGACAAGGAGACCCTCTCCCGCTCCAGCGGCCTCGGGTCCAAGCCCCACTCCACCAGGCATTAAATTTCTCTGGACTCCAGGTTCCTCCTCTTAAAGAATAAGAGTAATTTCTACTTCACAGGTTGTTGTGAGTATTAGTTACAGAATAATAAACATGAATCAGTAATATTGGAGTATATACAATGCCTGGCTGATGCTGGATGCTTAGTAAATGGGAATTTCTCTTACTCATTCGTTTGTTTACTGAATGGCCCTGTGCTAGGCCCGGGCCCTGGGCGGATGCTAGGACACAGCACTGAAGCAGAGAGGCAAAGCTCGGCAGTGGACCCACCACCCAGGTGTCTCCCTCTCCCATGTGAGTCTAGCCAGATATGCCAGTCACTGCGTTGGGGCCTCAGGTCTCCATGTCTCCGTCCAATGAAAACCCAGCGTCACTATGAACAGGGCAGCGGCAATGGAGCCTGATCAGGAACAGGCTGTTCTAAAACACTGCAGATCATAGCTCATTGTTGGGTACTGGAATCATTAAATTGCAAACATGTTTTTATTCCTTTTTTCTTTTTATTTTGCAAATATATTTTTAACTTAAAGAATAGAATAGAATAGAATAGAATAGAATAGAATAGAATAATAGAAATATCAGACAGTACCTATAAGCAGGGTAGGTTTTGCTCTATGATATATATATATATATACATACATGTGCTGTGCTGTGATATAAATATATTTCTTACTGTATGTTCAGAGGAAACTAAACAAGTGTAAAACCTCTGCTTTGGGGAGACGTGTAGAGAAAGAGCACCCCTTGCTGCCCAGCACTTGCAGCTGAAACAGGGCCTCCTTCTGGTACAGGTAGCCTCCGGCTGGGGGAGCCCCAGGACCCCGTGAGCATCTGGAGCATCCGTTGTCTCCGGGACCCGTTGCATGAAGATTTCTTTCCTCTTTAGTCTGGGGAGCAGTCCACCCACGGGGTGGGGCGGACCCCAGGTTATTTATTTTTTAAATATATTCTTACTGATTTCAGAGAGGAAGGGAGAGGGAGAGAGAGAGGGAAATATCCATGATGAGAGAGAATTATTGCTCAGCTGCCTCCTGCACACTCGGGCATGTGCCCCAGCTGGGAATCGAACCATGACCTCTGGGTTCAATGGTTGCTGCTCAACCCCTGAGGCACACCAGCCAGGCCAGGTTACTTTTATTGTCCCCATTTCACAGGTGCAGGTAGAGGCTCAGTGGCTTGCCCAAGATGGCACTGCCTCGGAAGCAGGACTTCTGCAGGTCTCCCGTCTCATTCAGTCCTACTGTTTCCAGAATCCAAGGCAATATATTCTGGGAAATGCAGAAGGGATAAAGGAATAAAGGAAGGAATGAGTGAACAAACAAATGATGTTACAGAGGCTTGGCTAAAGCTCTCTCCTTGATTCTATAGCAGCAGTTCTCAGCCAGGGGTGCTTTTGCCCCAGGGCACTTTGGGCGTGGCCCCTGGACTATGGGTTGAGTCTAACAAGAAGGCCAAGGGGTCAAAGAGCTGAGCACCAAAACCATCCCTGCCAGTCTGTCCCTGTCTTGTTCCCCAGCTTTTTGCCTCTGAGACAATTCCCCTTCAACCCTCCTGGGCAGTAGAGGGCAGAGGGGCTACAGAGTTCTCCTCACCATCTATAGACTCAGTTTCCCCCTCACCCAACTCTGGGGACCTGAGGGAGATGAGGGTAAGGCTGCTTAGGGTCTGCTGTTTTCTGCCGCTATTTACCTTCGATGCCAGTGAAGTTGCTCCCGTAGAAGTGAGTAAGGACCTCTGAGCCCACAGGTCTGAGGGCCCCTTGGCCAAGGGGCATCTACCACTGAGGTGCCTGCTAGAGCAGGGCCAAGAAGTGGGGCAGTGCCAGGCCTCAGCTCCTTCTGGTAGAGGGCGTGCCTGGAGAAGGCGCAGTCTGAGTCCATCCACCTGGCCGCCAGGAGCTCCAGGGGTTGCCTACAGCGCCTGGCCACCAGGAACGGTCAGAGCAGCATGAAGGCGAGCTGCCGAGAGCCGTGCGCAGTGAGGCCACTGCTGAATAGCCTTCCGGAGCCACTACAAGTGCAGGGCATGAGGGCCTCTGCGCACCTCACCCGACTCCACCCTGACGCCGTCAGTAGCAGCAAATCCACCAGTGCTGCAAAGCAGGCGTTTGCCCAGAGAGCCAGCCCCCACCCTCAGGTCTCCATGCCTTACATATCCCCTTTCCCCCTGTGACTGGGCGCCTCCCAGGTGTGAGAGGCCAGGTGCCGGCGCCGTCCTGCCCTGGGAAGCCTTCAAGTGGATCAGGCCCAGTGCTTACTGCACGGGTTCCCTGGCCTCTAACGGCAGACACAGCCCATGTCTGGGCAATGCTCAGAGGCTCCTGAAGAAATGTCCCCTCCAGACACAGCAGACCAGACCAGGGACCAGGCCAGATGTGGGAGAGAGCTCGGCTGCTGAGCTCTCTCCCAGGCCAGCAGGACGCCCGCAGCCTCTGTGACTAACGTTTCCAGCCAGCTCCGTGAGGCCAGCAAGGCCACGCAAGCTGGTTTCTTCAGCCACATTCCCAGGAACGTCCCAGATTCTGACGTGTGCCAGGCCTGGAGGGCCCCTGCACAGATAGCCTCGGTTTCCTCAGCTGTAAGATGGGCAGAGAGGCCTCCCCTGCTGTTTCAGCAAGAAAGGAATGAGAACAGACGCCTACAGCAGGGGACTGAGGCCTGCCACCCACACACTCCCTCCTTTGAAGGACCCCAACTGAAGAAGTCGATTTGCCATTTTATTGCAGGACACAGACAAGGACAATGCCCCTGAAACAGCAAGCAGAAGGGCTGTGGGCAATTGCACAGAGAGGTCAAGAGCTTGGCCTACGGCTGACCATCAAGGTAGCGGTCCAGGGCAAGCCGATGTGGGTGGGTGTGGTGGTGGAGGCGTGCACTGGTGGTCTGCATAGTCACTGGCTGGAACAGGCCATCTGTCACAGCTCACTACCCTGAACCGCTCCTCATGGCATGCCCGAGTCAATGACTCAAAAACCACCCAGAAAGAGGAGTGAGAGAAATCAATTCCAATTTGTGAGGGCCTCTGGGTGTGATAAAGCCAAGCCCTGTCATCTCTGCTGGCTTCCTCTCTCCCTTTCCTGAGAAGTGGAAGCACCATTCAATTAAGGTAATTAAATTCACCCGAAGAGCTTGGGCTCAGAAACCACACCACAGGCAAGTGGTCAAACCAGCAGCAGAGCAAACCCCAGTGGCTTCCTGTGCAGAGACACAGGCCACGGGGAGACTGAACCACCTCCTTCAGCACTCGAGAGCGTCCCTCCCGCTCTGCACCCGCTACCAGGGCCTCCCCACACCCCTCCCCACAGGAGCGCCCTGGGCTTACCGGCCTAAGCATCAGAGAAAAACTGAGCTGAGAAAATGTTGGGACGTGAATAGATATAAAGGCCTCCTTGCCTCCACGTACCCTCCCCTCTTTTCAATCCTCCCTGGACTCCGGCCCATGAGCTCGAGACACACCCTTGTGCATCTGAGCCGTGACGTGGTCAGGGCTGTACCCTGAACAAGGTGCAGGGTGCTCAGGGTTGTACCTCAGCCCAGTTCTCTCCTTTGATGCTGTGTAACACTGAGCAGCAGTCCACACCGCTCTGTGCTTTGACTTATCCACCTAGAAAATGGTGCCAATAAGGCTGGTCACCCCCCCTCATGGGGGTCATGGAACTAAACAAAAGAATGGGTGCTGAGGTGTGAGGTGCCCTGCAAACAAGTTGTCCCAGTGGGCGCTCACTGCATCATCCTCTCCCACGGGGATCCGCCTTGGGTCCTAAAAGTTGATGAGGACCCCAGGCTGTCAGATGAAACATAGGACCTTTAGTAAAATTTGAATTTCAGGTGAACAATCAATGCCTATTTTTAGTTTAAGTGTGGGATGATTAATCCTATAGATACCTCTGATTGATGAAAAGTAGAGTCCAGTGGTTCTCAACCTTCCTAATGCCGCGACCCTTTAAAACAGTTCCTCATGTTGTGGTGACCCTCAACCATAAAATTATTTTCGTTGCTATTTCATAACTGTAATTTTGCTATGTTATGAATCATAATGTAAATATCTGATATACAGGATGTGTTTAGGCGACCCTGTGAAAGGGTCGTTCAACCCCGAAAGGGGTTGAGACTCACAGGTTGAGAACCACTGGTATAATCTAATGTTGCATGTGATGATACTAAAAAAGTGTTCGTTGACATGGAATATTCTCTTCCCCTCTCTGAGGCTCCACCATGTCATCTCAGAAACGAAGCTGACAATGCAGTCCTGTGGATGACTATGGGGCTGGAGCTGGGGCCTCCAGAGTCACCCCCAGGACTGGTTCGTGGGCCTGTCACACGTCCTCAGTCATGGGGCTGGGCTGAGGCACCATATGTGGAAAGCTGGGTCAGGGCTCCTAGGGGTGACACGGACAAGTCCTCTCTCCTGGCCACTTCCTGTCCTCACAGTTGGGGCAGACCAGTAGAGGTGGGCCGTGGGGCCGGCAGCCTGGGCTGCTGAGGGCCAGGAGCCCCATGGGCAACACGGAGGACTTGGGCAGCAGAGCTCCTGCCTCCGTTTGCACACTGCGCACTTGCAGCAAGCCTGTCCCCACATCCTGGGGCCCGGGAAGGGCACTCAGCAAGGGCGGCTGAAAACATTGGCCAGTGACCACGCACCAGCATCCTGTCAGTCAAAGACCAACACGGCAGGTACCTCACTCCCAGGAGCTCAAAGCCTTGTTGGAAGGATAGAGTCACAGCAGACACCAGAGAATAAAGCAACACAAGTGATTTGAAAAGATAATGCTACTGGGAAGAGGAGGACTGAGGAGGCTGTGGTCAGCAGTTGGTGACCAGGCAACAGAGAGAGACAGAAGGACTATCACCTCAAGAAGCCTGCTGGGATCCCCGCCCCCCCCACCCCCCCTCCCCCCGCCCCCAGGCCTGTAGCTCCCTCACCCAGTGTGCCAGAGGCTGGAGAAAGGGGGTGGGGCGTCCTCCAGCTCCCTCACCACCAGGTCTTTGAGGGGTCATGCAGAGGCATTTGTAAGGCACCAGCAAGAGGGAAGCACTGTTTCTGCAAAGCGCAGTATATTCCAGTCCATGATAGTTCAACAGCATCGGCAGCATGACTCGAAGAAAAAGCATCACGTGAGAAGACATTTGGAAGAGTTAGAATTTAGCAGTGACTGTGCAAAGGATATGTCATTGCTCATCACGAGAAGCCGCTAGTTCAGGGGGCTGCTCGCTTAGATTTGGCTCGTTTGACATACCCTCATTCAAACAGACGGCCCTGGCAGTGAGGAGGGGACGGAGGAGGAAGGCTTTGTGGAAGCCCTGACCGCCTGCCTTTAGAACGCATGTGGCAGATTTGTTTTAATTAGTTTACACTTCATTCTCCACACTCGTAAAACTCTCCTGGGCAGCTTTTTGGTTCTTTTAGCTGTCAAAACAGATAGTCAAGCCTCCTGCCAACAATAATCGAACACTGTGCTACTGCATGACGAGTGGATTTAAGTTCGGCGGCTCTGATCTCCTTCATTGCAAACCCTGCGTCATTAATTCACACGGGTCTGCGGTCAGGTCCGACTAGCAAAGCAATGCACAGCCAGGACAATCCTATTAGAAGTCCCAGGGGCTTACAACAGGCTCCTGGAGACTTTTGGACCACAGACAAGTTAATGAGTATTGGAAGGAATATAAACTGGTCTCATACTGGTTTTCCCCAAAAATGACTCTGCTTGGAATTGTGTTGAGTCCAAGTACAGGTTGTGTGTTTTTTAAAGAAGGCCACGTGCATTTTGCACTGAACGTGTGCTTGGCCCTTTGGCCCCTTGGGTTCCACTGAAATTACGTGTCCTCTTTCTTCTAGATGGGCAGTGAGGACAGCACACATAAGCATGAGAAGAAGTTTTAAAACCACGGATCCCACAACCCAGCAAGGCAGCGCAGGCAGGCCTCACTGCTGTGACAGGTATGGAACCGTGGAACCGCCAGCTCAAGAGCCAGTACCTGGAAGCACCTTTACTTGTTAGTGGGTGGGGGAGAGGGAGGGCGATGAGGCCAACCTAGGGCCTGAACCCAGGCAGATCAGATCAGGACTGAAGAAATGATCTGAGTGAAGTCCCCAATGAGGGGTGGGGTCTCCTCGAGCCTGAGGCAGAGGAATGGGTCGTTTTCTGAGTCGTCTAATCCGTGAGCTTCCCTCACTCCTACGACTCAAGCCCAGGGTCAGCTAGGGTTTGTGGGAATACACAGCAGAAGCAGACACTGGACAAATTCAGCAGAATAGGTAAGTGCTGCACGGAAATGGGAGCCCTTGTAGACGCAAGGTGAAGGCTCAGTTCCAGGCAGGGGAAGGGCAAACAGAGCTCCCACACTGCACAGGACGCCCGACCACATTCCTATCCTGTCGCTCCAGGGCAATGCACAGTGGGCGAACCTGGTCTCACCCTGCACGGGCCCAGCGAGGTCTCGGCCGGCGCCTTGACACTCAGCCCAAGACTGAACGCGTAGAGGGAGGGATTTCTGACACGTGCGACAGCATGAGCCTTAAGGACATTATGCTGAGGGAATAAGCCAGTCGCAAAAGCACAAATATAGTATGACTTCACTATAGGAGGTTCCCAGAGTAGCCACGTTCTTAGAAGCAGGGTGTGGCTGCAGGGGCTGGTGGGAAGGGAGAATAGGGAGTTATTGTTTAGTGGGTACAGAGTTTCGTTTTGCAAGATAAAAAAGTTCTAAAGATGGATGGTGGTAACATTTGCACAACAGTGAATGTGCTTAACACTACTGAACTACACACTTAAAAATTGTTAAGATGGTAAATTTTGTTATAGATATTTCACCAAGATTTTGAAATAAAGAAGAGCTGTGGCTGGTACAGTTCAATTGGCAGACCAAAAGGTGGCAGGTTCGATTACCAGTTAGGGCATATAGCCAGGTTGTGGGTTCGATCCCCAGTCGGGGCAGGTGCGAAAGGCAATGGCAATGGATATTTCTCTTCTCTCTCTCTCTCCTCTCTCCTCTCTCTCTCTCTCTCTCTCTCTCTCTCTCTCTCTCTCTCTCTTTCTCCCTTTCTCTCTCCTTCTCTCTCTTTCTCTCTCCCTTTCCTTCCTCTCTCTAACATTAAAAAAAGAAGACGAGAATATAATGAAGGGACAGAATTAGGGAGGTCCAGGATGTGGAGCCACTTAATAAGAGTGAAGCCACCCTCTGCAGCCCCGGGGGGGGGGGGGCGGGGGGAGGCAGCAGGCTCCCCTCACTGGCACCTCCGTTGGCCACACCACGGGCAAGGCAGAGAGAGAGGGGGCCAGATGTCAGCCCCTGAGGACTGGGCCCTCTTGGGTGGCTGTGAGACAGTGGCAATCATCAGAAAGACAGCTTACTGCTCCTAAGCTCCATCTCACCTCTAATGATGGATGGACAACAAAGAAGTAAGTTTAATTTTAGATTGTGCTCTGAACAACCAAGGAAATAAGCCAGCCACTATGCGAGACCGTGAGAAGGGACACCCCATGGATTGTCAGAGAAGATACCTCTGCAGAAGTGACCCACCTGGACACCCAGCGCGGCATCAGTCCCGGCTCCAGGGGACCCGACGGACAGGATGTGCACACCCAGTCATGTGCTGCCTAGCGATGGGGTTATGTTCCGAGAAACGTGCCATTAGGCGACTCTGTCACTGCGAACATCACAGAGTGCTCTCAGACAAACCTGGATGGTGCAGGCCCGGGCTGCATGGCATAGTCTCTCGCTCCTGGGCTACAAGCCTGTTCAGCATGTTACTATACAAAACAACACGAGATCAAACCAAGCACAGGAGGAAGCGATGCGCTCAGCAAACACGAGATGTGCTAGGCTGCCGCTGGTGGGGACCGCATCCTTTTTCCAGCAAGCACGTTCTTATTAGTAGAAAGAGTACACCCTAAAACAACGATAAAAAGTACAGCATAGCAAATACAGAGACCAGTAACATAGTCGTTGATTGTCTCATCCAGTGTCCGTGCTGTGCATAGCTGTATGTGCTGCACCTTTACACGGCTGGCAGCGCGACAGGTGTGTTTGCACAGCATCTCCACACACACGTGAGTAATGTGTTGTACACACACGTGAGTAATGTGTTGTGCTGAGCACTGTGATGGCCCCTGGGTCACTAAGTTGTGGGAATTTCTCAGCTCCATTATAACCTGTGGGACTAGGATCATATATGCAATCAGTCATTGGCCAAAGTGTCGTCAGAGAGATTTATTTTAAGGAACTGGCTCATGCCATTGTGGGGGCTGGCCAGCCCAACGTCCACAGCCAGCAGGCTGCCTCCCACGGAGGTGATGCTGCAGCCACCGTCCAAAGATGGAGGTAGTGTGCCCTCTTCCTCGGGGATCTGTCATGTGGCCGTGACCCACAGTATGGAGGGCAGTTTGCTTTACTCAAAGCCTATTGATTTAAATATTAATTACATCTTAAGAAAATACCTTCAAAGTGACAGCTAAACTGGCATTTGACCAAAAACTGGGCACCAGAGGCCAGCCAGGCTGACACATAAAATTAACCATGGCAAGCGCCATTGCGCCCGGACTGGCGTGCGGGCCTGCATGGCCACTGAGCTGGATAACCCGTTCACACCCTGCTCTTCTTCCTTTTGCAGAGAAAGCAGTTGCATCTGATCGACGGGAGTCTAATTCTGTGGGACGAGGGATACCCCTAGCCCTTCCAGAACCATCACCCAGAGGAGCCCACTGACTGGCCAGGGACAGGCTTCCCAGCCGGCGACGATGCAGGGGAACAAGAAGGGCACCGATGGCTTCAGCGACACCTCGAGCATCGGCAGCGTGCTGGACGACGCCGACAGGGAGGTGAGCAGCCTCACAGACCGGGCGTTCCGGAGCCTGTGCGTCTCAGAGGACACGTCCTTCAGTGACTCCGACCTGGCCCTGTCCCCAGACGCCACCCGCCAGGTGTTTGGGAACTTCCACCCGGGAACGGTGAGCCACGCCCGCAGGAAGAGTGGCATTTGCAGCCAGCTGCCCTCTCAAGGCGCGGAGCATGCCGGCTGGGCGGCCACGTTCCAGCAGCTTCCCAAATACGTGCAAGGGGAGGAAGAGTACCCCAAACGCAGCCCCCCACCGACACCGGCCCAGAGGAGACTGGAGATGCCCATTTCTGGCCTGAGGAGCAGCAGCAAGCCCGTTTCCAAAGTGTCCTCACTCATTAAATCTTTCGACAGACCTGAGAGCCAGCAAGGCGAGAGCAGGCCTCCTACCAACAAGCCTCCAGCTATCAAAACCACCCCCAAGTTCGCTCCTCTTCCAGAAAGCGGGGTCAACTTCTGCTTTGATTCTGCCTTTCTGACGGTCAGGAGGGTGCCCGCTGAGGTCTCCGGCACGCAGCCCGGCAGGACGCAGGCGGAGCAGGAGGCCCGCGGGAGCCCCAATGTGGACTGTCAGGGCTCCAGTAGCCTCCTGCCAACACCCGAAAGCGGGGCTGGGGCTGACTCACGGGAGCCCAAGTTCTCCTCCCCACCCCACAGACCGGCCCTGGGGGAGCCTGGGAGGAGCCAGGAGTGGGCTCGCAAAGGCACCTTCCTTCACAGTGAAAACAGTGCTTTTGAGTCATGGAGCAGCCGCCAGCCAAGGCTGCTGGAGCGAAGGGAGCCTGCTGAGGCCGCCCCTGAAAACAAACCCCCCAAACGTTATGAGGACCCGCCTTTGCTAAGAGAGTCCCAAGCCCCTGAGAGCAAAGTCTCCCCCTGCCAACTCCGGGCCAGCTGTGGGCAAGAAGAGAGCAGGCCGAGCTCGAGCACTCTCTCCACACCTGGACCCTGGAGGTCTAGGGACCCGGGAGCTCAGCTGTTCCCCACGGAGGAAAAGGCTTCCAGCTCGCAGCCTGGCCTCCAGGCGAAGGCCACCCAGCCCCCGTGGAGGAAAGCAAAGACTCGAAAAGGCGGCAAAGAAAGCGTGCAGGATGCTTCGGAAGAGAAGCAGGCCAGCAGGCCAGGCCCAGCCTTGTACACGAAGCACAATCCCCAGGGGCAGTTTCCAGAAAGCGATGCTCTTGACAACGTGGACTCTGGTGACTGCTACAACCCTCCTTTCAACATCAGCAAGCTGCTGACCCCCATCATACCCACCAAGCATGTCCTGGATCCTTCCCGCAGCCCAGCTGAGGAGGGCACCCCACCACCCCCAGGGCAGCTAAACGGGTACCCAGAGGAGCCCGGCGAGGCCCAGGACAGCTACAAGGCCAGAGCGCCCAGCCTGCTGTTCAACCTCAAGGACGTGCGCAAGTGCGTGAAGAGCACGTACAGCCCCTCACCTCTCTTGAAAGGGCCCGAGGAGAAAAGCAGAGGCAAGCACGAGCCTGTGAGCAACGGCCTTGTCCTTCCCAATGGGCTGGAGGAAAGCCCCCCACAGGAGCTTTGTAAGGAGGGACCAGCTGACACTCCTTCTCTGTCCCACATCAGTGCCCAGAGCGACCCTACTGCTGATCCTGGTGCGATCTCTGCGGACAGCGACCTGCCGCCTAGCTCACCTCCAGCTGCCACCACAGCCCCCTTCTGTGTCAACGGGGAGGCTGCCGACCAGAGCAGCTATGAGGACGCCCCCCACAGAGATTCTGGTGTGGGTGCCCCCAGGCACAGCTGGTCTCCTGGCGCCCGGGAGCGCTGCCCCAGGAAGCACCTGGCCCTGAAGCTTTGCCGCAGGGAGCCCGAGACGGGGCGGGCTGTGCAGCATCTGCGGGCCCCCAGCCTGGAGAACCGGTTCTCCAGATCCCTGTCTCAAGAGACAGAACCTGAGAGAGAGGCGGGACTTCGGGATCCAAACCTCAACCAGCAAGTCTCCCCGGGGCCCCTTTCTCCTGAGGAGGAAGATGTGTTTTACAGCGACAGCCAGTCTGACTCTGTGCCAGGCCTCAAAGGTAAGGCCAAGGTCAGCACCAGCTCTTCAGATCAGTCGTTTGCCTCGTTCGAGGATCAGCAGAAGATGAGTTTCACAGGAAGTCCACGGGAAGACGGGAGGAATGATGGCAGCGCAGGTGACAGAGAGAAGGAGAATGAGCTGGATGAGCCACAGCACCTCGCCTCTGGTAATGGGTCCTCGTGCGCGGAGGAGCAGAGCGGGAGGGGACCGTGGCGAGCGGCAGGGGAAGGTGTGTGTGGAGAGAGGCCCAGGAAGGCATCGAGGGAGGAGGCTGACTTCAGAGGCGCTTGGATCGGGGGGAGTAAGGACACAGCCCTTTCACCATCTTCCACGTCCAACAGGCACAGGCTGTTTGCAATCAAAGACAACACCCTCCGAGCCACCCCTGTGATAAGGCCCATCATGCTGCCCCTGCTGAGGGCCTTGTCCTCAGAGGACCCACTGGGTGGTGGCCACAAAGAGGAGGATGTGCCAAGGCTGGGCTGGGCCGAGGATGCTGGCCTTTGTGCCCCCAAGAGCCAGGAAATGCCCAGCACCCCAAAACCCACTGGCATGAGGGGCCCCCCCTTAAAGCATGTGGCCCACAAAGGAATGGAGGACCAGAGCTGGGCGTCTGGTGTGGCCAGAAGGGAGACCCAGGGGAATGTCTCGTCGATCCCTCTCTCAGGAGAGGGTGAAGGGCTGAAGCCACCCCCGGACGCCATGTGGAAGGTTGTGGCAAACGAGAGCAGGAGCTATTCCACAGACCAGGGGGAGCCGGAGGCTCCGAGGTGCATCCCCACAATTGCTTTGCCCGAAAGTGACTCACGAGGCCAGCCACCCCTACAGCAGCTCAGAACCTGCTGGGAAGAGCAGACGCACGATTTCAAACGTCACTTTTTGTCTACACCCCGACCGGGGCCCCCAGGGAGGAGGCTGGCTGCTGGCGAGACCCCGGCTTCCCCCAACAGCAGCTCGCTGGAGGGCAGCAGCGCCCACTCCCCCGCCGCCAGCAGCCTGTGGGACGATGCTTCTCAGGGCCCCTGTGAGCTGGGCCTGATGCCGGGGGAGACTTCCCGCCCCTGGGCCACCCCCAGCCCCGGCAGGGTGGCCCGGAGGGAGGACCTGACTCATGCCTTCGCCTGGGAGGCCAGTGCTGACCCCCAGCTGGAGCCGTTGGCGGAAGACTTCAGGACGCTCTCTCCAGGAGGCTCGTTGCTGGACGTGGCCTCCAGCTCGGCCGTCCTCCCTGAGAAAGCACAGCCTTCAGCTCACCACGAAAGGGCGGCGGCCAAGCCACCGGCAGTGCCGCCCAAGACAGAAAAGGCCCTGCGGAGGGCGAAGAAGCTGGCCAGCAAGAGGAGGAAGACTGACCAGACGCAGGACCTGCTGGGCACAGCCCAGGAGGAAAAGCCGCCCCTGGAGGACGCTGTGCACAGGCCCTGGTTCCCCGGAGAGAGGCTGCTGCCCAGGTGCCCCGCCGTCCGCGCCCTGCCGCCGCCCGTGCACCGCCACTCGGTGGCCAGCTTCTCAGAGCCTGACAGGAGGCGGTCAGAGGGGCCCCAGGCCCTCAGGCCCCTGCTCGCTTACCCTGCCACCCAGAAGGTCCTCCAGGACCCCCAATCCGGGGAGTACTTTGTCTTCGATCTGCCGCTTCAGGTGAAAATGAAGACCTTCTACGACCCAGAGACGGGCAAATACGTCACGGTGCCCGTCCCATCTCCTGAGGAGGGTTCCCCAGAGCCACGCCCGCCGGATGTGTTTGCCGCCCCCTACGTGCTGTACCCTGGCATCCGGCCCCTGTCCGCCATGGCCTTGATGCCACTGCGCTGCTCCTCTCAGCTCTCTGCCCCCACCTTCCTCGAGGGCCCTGGCACCTCAGAGGCAGCCCGCCCTGCACCCCCCAGCACCTACAGCACTGACCCTCAGCCAGCCCCCCAGCCTCCTGGCAACCCTGCCCAGAGCACTGTAGGTCGGGGCTCCAGGGCACCCCTGGGGACCCCAGCAGAGGGCTCTGTAGACACTCCAAGCCTGGGTATCATCTCCACCAACGATCTAGAGGACTTTGCCACAGAAGGCATTTCTTGAGAATTACAGCAGACAACACCCCCTCTGCCCCAATAATCCCAGAAGAGTTTATTTCCCTCCCCCAGACCCCCCCCCCACACACACACACACTCACACACACACTCACCACATGCCTAGCCACTTGAGGTCCTTAAGGTCTCAAAGAAAACGGGAATTCTGAAAACATCCCACCTCCAGGCACCTGCTCGCTCCCTGGGAGGGCGCTGCTGTCCTGACCTGGCCCCTCTGAGCCCCCTTCTGGACCCCAGACCCGCTCCCCTTCTTTCCTCTTCCTTCCTTCCTCTGGGTCCTTCTCCCCTGGCCCTGCCACTCAGAGATCCACCCTGCTCCTCAGGGCTGTTCTCTCTGCACCAGACCCCCACCTTCTCAAGGGCCGGCGGAGGCCCACCCCCAGGTCAGCCAGCTCAGCTGGGGTGGAAATGGCTGAGGTGTCCCCCCCCACCCCACCCCACCCCACCCCCAGCAGCCTTGCAGAAATGTTCATTTGCATAGAATGAGTTTTCGTAATGAGGATGCTTTCCTCTGAACGCTGTTTTCTGATAAAGAAAAGGCTGCCTTTCACACCATGGAGCAGGTGTGCGGTGTGGTCTGTCTCGGAACTCCTGTCTCTTCTGGGGGCCTGAGGGGCCTCAGCTGGTGAGTGGGAAAGTGCCACCTGCCCTTCAGGCCTCCCATTGCCGCCTGTGGGCCAGCAGGGTCTTCCCATGGAGACAGAGCAACAGCTGGGGGAGGGAGGGGCCTGCCGGCTGGTGTCTGTGCTTCCTGGGCCAGGACTCCACTAGTGCAGGTGGCAAAGACAAGAACCCAAGACTGCCCCTGGGGGTGGCCTGGCACCTGAGTCAGGTCCTGACTGTCCGGAGCTGAGCTCTGTGCTCTAAAGGGGATGGTCTCTGGGGCCTGGAGGGGAGCAGCTGAATGCACTCAGGGGAGCAGAGTGCTCAACCATCTCTCAGCTTGGAGAGTGGGTGGTCTGTGAGGAGAGGCCCACGGGACACCTCCCTGGGAGGGGCCAGGCCAGTCCTCACGGCCCCTGCTGTGGGCTCCCACTGAAGCCCTTCATTCGTATGATGTGGGAAAGACAGGACAAAGGCGCCTCCTTGTTTAGATGGCAGCTGAGGAGGCACCACACAGTGCCTGTCCTTGGGTTTGCGTGGGGGATGGCGGTTTGCAGGGGTGGTTATGCACAGATGCGTTTCCAGGTGGGAAGGTGGGGGGTGCCCAGTTCAGCGAGTCCCCGACTCCCACACACTCAGGGCTCGAGCATATCCCAGGCCTGTGGTGTGGATTCAGGGCTTTATGCCTGGTCTTTCCCCAGCAAGTGCAGCCATGCCTTAATTTCACTGTGAAAATGCCACACAAATCTCCCTGCCCCCCTCCCCTCCACCCCCACCGCCGCCAATGCCCGTGGCTGTCTACATCTGTGAGTGGGCTCGATGGTGAGCCAGGAGGGCAGGCAGGCAGGTCTGTGAACCCTGGTTCCCACAAGTCACACCTCGGGCTGCAATCGAATAGGACCAAGTTAGGATCTGGGCTCTGCCACCAAATTACCAAGGTCCTCTCCACCTGTCTTCATCCGACTCGAGTAGGAAAAGGAATGTCTCGTTTTAAAATTCTCAGGGCCAAAGAGAGAATTGCCTAACAAAAGAAGTGTCTGTCAGTTACAAATAGCCAGAGTCGCAGTAACCACGTCCCGCACAGAACTACACACTTTACTTAGGGGGCTCTGTGTGGGGAGCAGTATGAGCAGAGCCACTGACAGAGCTGGAAACACAAAGGCCGACATTTAGAGATCAAGGTCAACTTCCCAGGCCTCTTCGCCCAGTGGATGCAAAAGAGGAACCAAGCCCTGGTCCGCGTCAGAGAGCAGGGACACCTGTCTGCCCAGTGTCTGTCTGGGGTGTCTCAGCAACACCCCAGCAGAGTCACTTGCACAGAGGGTTCCTCCCTTCACGGGACTCTGAGTGGGCCCAGGACTGGAACTGACTCCCGGGTGGTTCTCGCCCTCACCTGCCCGCTCCTGACAGGGTGCCTGGCCTGGCTGGCTTTCCAATCACCTGGGCACTTGTTAGCAAGATAGTCCCGGCCCCACTTCCAATTCACCTGCTCAGAGTCTCCGGAGTGGAGAGAGGGCAACTGCACAGAAAAGGTCCTGAGACTGTGGTCACCCCGGTTCACAAACACCATCCGGGGCAGCATGCCTGCACCTGGGCTAGGCACTGCCCATCCCCAGAGTCTGCCCAGGGGAGGAGACCCCAGCGGAGGAAGACAGCCGTGTTTGCCTGTGGACAGGGCGAGCACAGAGGAGCCCTCGCTCCAGGTGGGAAGCTGCAAAAGAGCAAAGCACAGCCTGGCTTTAGGACCGTCCACCGAGGCCACCAGCCCTGCCCAGAGCCAGACCCAGGCGTGCCCCAACTAAGGTGACCAGACGTCCCGCTTTTGGCAGGACAGTCCCTATTTTTAACAGTTTGTCCCACGTCCTGCGGCGTTTTAAAAAAGTCCTGATTACTCTTTGTAATATTTTAAGTAATAATTAAAA